>SSNS01000170.1:423192-495719 GCA_006937985.1 Aphyosemion australe | reverse complement strand
TCAGAACAAGGTTTCACAAATCACAAACTATGTTTTATGTAATCTGCTATTAGTGTAGAATAATCCAGCACTGGTTTGAAGAGAATAAGTGTTGTACTTTGGGAGCTAGGCCACTTCTAGTGTGGGCCAGATGCTAAAAATGCATAAATCTGACTTCTTTGAAGTTTCACAAATCAGAAAAAGGTTTCACAAATCACAAACTATGTTTTATGTAATCTGCTATTAGTGTAGAATAATCCAGCACTGGTTTGAAGAGAATAAGTGTTGTACTTTGGGAGCTAGGCCACTTCCAGTGTGGGCCAGATGCTAAAAAAATGCATAAATCTGACTTTCTGGAAGTTTCACAAATCAGAAAAAGGTTTCACAAATCACAAACTATGTTTTCTGTAATCTACTATTAGTGTAGAATAATCCAGCACAGGTTTGAAGAGAATAAGTGTTGTACTTTGGGAGCTAGGCCACTTCCAGTGTGGGCCAGATGCTAAAAAATGCATAAATCTGGCTTCTTTGAAGTTTCACAAATCAGACAAAGGTTTAACAAATCACAAACTATGTTTTATGTAATCTGCTATTAGTGTAGAATAATCCAGCACAGGTTTGAAGAGAATAAGTGTTGTACTTTGGGAGCTAGGCCACTTCCAGTGTGGGCCAGATGATAAAAAAATGCATAAATCTGGCTTCTTTGAAGTTTCACAAATCAGAAAAAGGATTCACAAATCACAAACTATGTTTTATGTAATCTGCTATTAGTGTAGAATAATCCAGCACTGGTTTGAAGAGAATAAGTGTTGTACTTTGGGAGCTAGGCCACTTCTAGTGTGGGCCAGATGCTAAAAAATGCATAAATCTGACTTCTTTGAAGTTTCACAAATCAGAAAAAGGTTTCACAAATCACAAACTATGTTTTATGTAATCTGCTATTAGTGTAAAATAATCCAGCACAGGTTTGAAGAGAATACGTGTTGTAGTTTTGGAGCTAGAGCTGATTAAAGATGGTCAGAGTAGAGAAAAATTGAGTGGAATTGCCCTTTTATCTATTTCCCGAATCGGAAGCTGGAATCGGAAGCCAACTTCAGCCTCGTCCTCCAAGGCAGCTTTCACTGGCTCAGAGGGATTTGTCATTAATGGACGCACACACCAGCCCACACCTAAAACTCAACAGGGAAACAAATGTTTAAAAATAAACACTGACACAAGCATAAAGAAGTCTGCAGGGTTTAGTTGTGGAATATTTGTGAAAAATTTGGGCAGTTGTAGCCTTTAAAAATGGTAGGTTTCCTGAAACAACTTCAATATCCTGAATTTCATAGATGTCCATTCAAATAGTGTTTTATAAGCTTTCTCAGAAGCTGGTTATCCGTATCCTCACACATAATTCCATGTAAATAACCATGTAATGGAAAATTGACATTTGAAAAGTTTTTTCTAAAAATCCTCTGAAACTTATGATCAGAGCTGTTTTAAGGTGGCAGCAACACACTTTGGTCTTAGGTGCACTCAGACTAATACATTTTTTAGGGTGTAAACACTATTTCTACAAACAGAGGTCATTCAAGAAGCTTTCCTTTTTCATTTATTAATTATTTAAACACGTTTACACTTAAACACACTTTAATGGGTGAAAAAGCCCTTTAAAGACAGATTGATTACAATAATATGTCCGTGAACCTACTTTATTGTCAATATTAATAGACTGGCCTGGTTGTAAAAAACAAATTACAGAAAGGTCATCATTTTCTTTGGCAGATATGGGTCTATCATTCCTCCATTTTTTATTTTTACAACAAAGCTATAACTTAAAGGCACACTTGGCAGTTTTGGCTCGCTTTTAGCACCCCCTAGTGTCGGTTAGCGAAAGCAAAAGTGAAACTTATCTCCTCGCTTCGTTCGTCTTTTTAACACCTTAATCTAACTGCTGAAATGTCTCCTCAGCCTTCATTAGTGTCTACAGGAGCGGTTCATCACTAAATCAAACAAATCAGCTGTGTTCACGATCTAAAACATGCAGGAAACATGCTGGAAGCAGACTGCAGTGTTGGCATGTCAGCTCCATTTTATTCAACAGAATGGACCAGCACTCTGAAGTTGCAAATGCGGTATTCTGGCCACAGAGGGCGGTGGAGGTCTGAGTGACTAAAAGGGTAATTTTAGCAAATACTGACTCAAGAACATGATTTCAAAATATACAAAAGTTGCATAGTATGGCTTTAAGAAAGAGCTCTCAAATTGTAAAACAATAGCTGAAAACCTGAAAAATCTGAATACATTGTGTTCATTTACATGCTCATAAGTTTTATTTGTTACTTCATTATTTTCAGTTAGGTGGGTAGGAGTGTCAGCTAGAGACTAAATTAGTATTAGTATATTTAACAAGGTAATTCACATTGCTCTGGCCCTCATATAGTTCTTTAATAACCTTTTAGTTCATGTCTCTTTAAGAGCTTAGTCTTCCCTGATGAGTCGGTTATAAACTGGTGGAGTGTAAAGCAGCTGCAAGCCCTCCTCTTAAGTGTGAAATAGTAACTAAATGAGCATAATGTTTGTGTTGGGATATAAATAACATTCAGATGGCACTTCTGACAGAAGCAATGCACTAAAAAGATTCTTAAAATAGAGAAAAATCCCACAAAATAACTTTTTAAAAACATCTTCAGCCATCTTTCCTTTTTTTGGACAAGCAAACAGTCAAATTATAGATATTTAAACCTTTTTGCATGAAGTTTTTTCTACATGTACCATGACCACGTAAAACCCTCTGAACACTACTTGTGCATTTTTTTATAATCAATACCTCATAACTCTTATTGTTGGTGTTTTTGTTCTAACTTTTTTCTCATTTAGATCGAAGAAGTCGAGGCTTTGTCTTCTATCTATGGAGATGATTGGTGTGTGATTGATGAAGCGTCCAGAGTATTTTGCATCAAAATATCCAACGAGCTACAACTGACAGTGTGCTTGCAGGTACAGAAAAAAAGAAAAGAATCTGTCATATGAATCTCAAGTGCCCCTTCTTTCAGTTACTTGTAAGGCACTTTATAATTTATTTATTTTTTCTCATTGATCAGATAATTCTTCCAGCTGATTATCCATGCGCAGCTCCGCCCATCTATCAGATCAAGTAAGTCTATTTGCCTTTCAGATTTAATATGTGGGAGAGATCTTCTGATTTGAAAGAACAGCATCCCACTCAGAAACCCACTCCTCGTCCCACTCAATAACCCAGTGTTTGTTCTCGGCCTTTGTAGTGCAGCGTGGCTGCGTGGCGCAGAGAGGGCAAGATTGGCAAACAGCCTGGAAGACATCTACGTGTGAGTGCTTTTCATAATTTCTGACTTCACAAGGCGATGCTGTGAAGAGATATTAGCCACAACAAAAGCTTTCATTATTCTTTCCACAGTGCAATATCTCAGTAAAGTGTGTGTCTCCGAGAGCCTCCACCCTCACATGAAACTATTTAATTTGCAACAGGGAGCATGCGGGGGAGAGCATCCTCTACCTGTGGGTGGAAAAAATCAGAGATTTTCTTGTGGAGAAATCCCACAGCTCAGGAACAGGTGAGGAGTGAAATTCATGCTCGAGGCCACGCTTCCACGAGAAGTTCACAAGAACATAAAATGTTGCTCCGTACAGACCTTCACACCACTGTGACCATGCAAATTCTCACTGCTCAGGCTTATTTCACTGCAGACACTTTTATTTGAAAGAATGGAGATGTATTAAAAAGCAAGTCACACCCAAATCAACTTTTTTTGGTGATAAACTGTATAATTGCGTGTCTAATAGTGCTGTAGACATGTGTAGTCATTATTTTGGCGTTTTAGTGCATCTTATTTAAAATTTAAAAATCCTGCCTAAAACCATCATTACTGTGCCCTCTTCAGGATAAAACGCTGCACTACATTGAATTTGAATCAGCCGATGGTGTTGGCTAAGAGGTACCCAACGACGTTGCTGGTACCGCATTACGTGGCTGCACTGCCCTCGGCCACGCCTCCAGCTGGCTCGCTCAATCACGAGCAGATATGAAACGATACGGCTTAGAGCTTCTTGCCTATCTCCTCTTTCTTCTTGATAATGGATGGACAGGAAATCCTACAGTGTGCAGCTGTTTCTCTGTCTGCTTCCCTGTGTGTGTGTGTGTGTGTGTGTGTGTGTGCGTGTGTGCCTGTCTGTTAACAGCTTGTCTCTCTGACTGAGAAACTCAAGAGCGCGCTGGGGTGGGGGTGTGCTTTCAGTCATTACCTCAGCGTTGCTCTCTCGGTCTGTCAGGCAGCGCCTCCTTTTGGCACATTTTTCAAACATTTTACTCCAGTAGGAGGGTGACTTGCTCTTTAACTACGGCTGCATCCCATTTAGAGGAAGCTCTGTCGTAAACATTTTTCCAGAACAACTAGAATGCCCAACTGCAGAAGTAGTATGCAGCCCTCATTAACTCCTTTGTGCATTCCCTACTCATTCAAGTAATGTCAAATGCATAAGGTCAATATTTCTGTCATGAAATAGGTCTCAACTTTCTTGTAATTTTTTGTCCAAGTACTTCTACAGGCTTTCTGGAGATTAATTTGGACTTTGGCTGCCCTTTGGTTAAGGTTTTGGCCTTTTATATATAAACTATCAGGGTGTAATGGTACACCTATAATCCTGGTTTGGAACGTACCTTAGTCACCCCTGAATTTGGACATAGTCACTTGTGTTACTGGCTAATGGCTAATGCGTGCAGCACAGTAGATGTCGTGTGGGAATTTGGTACATATCTGTGCCGAACAGAACGTTGTGTACCGAAAAATATGGATACATGTACCGTTACCCCTACTTCACACTGGAAGCATCAGCGGCGTGGAACAACAGCGGAATGTTGCTGCTTCAAATAGAATCCATTATAGTCCATGGAGGTGATTCAAACCAGCTGCGACGTGGCAATTTTCAGGCACTCCACTTTTCAAGAATTCGCCAAAACATATTTTTCATGTCAGGAAATGAATTCGAGTACATAGGCAATTTTGTTTATTAATGGCGCAGATTGGGATTCTTTATTGGACCAAATAGCAGTTTTAAATATATTAGTTAGTCGTTAAAACTGCAACCCCGAGCAGATCTTGTTACCTGAGCACATTGTGTGCTGACATAACTTCTGCAGTTTATCTGGACCAACCAAAATCTTCGATGTCAATACCATACCATACCGTTTTATTTATATAGCGCTTTTAACACGGCATTACAACCAACCAAAGCGCTTCACATGAAAAAATAAAAAAATTAAAATGATAAAACACAAGCTAAAATAGTCCTGTGCTGTGCTGTGTCAATGTGCAAAGATGACTTCCGTTATTTATTTGGACCAACCATTTGCATTAGTCTGTGTGAAAATTGGTCTCCTGAAAAACAATGAAAAAAAAATCTTGCCCAAGGACACAACAGCCGGCAACTGGCAACCCTCTGATTCGTACGACCCACTCTCCCTCCTGAGCCACTGCCGTAAACGTATTGCACACGCAGCTGACAAAGGACAACAAAATAACAGTCATTATATCACAACTGGATCAAAACAATGTATATGCCACTCCAATTTCCTGGTGAGATGACCTCCTGGTCTGTTTCCCCCAAACAGCTTGACAGTTACTCCCATTACCTGCCAGGCACGTCAGTCAGCCTGCTCGCACCTCCAAATATATCCATCTTTCAGATCTAATATCTGCTTTTACGTGACACGATTTTCAAAAGCAGATTGATCAGAAGGAACAGCGAGAGCTTTTGACGTGATAATGGTTGTTTTTGTTCCATTTCATTAGAGAAATTGGTGCTTTTTTTTTGCCTTTTTTTGTTTGTTGGATTCAGAGAAAATTTTGGAGCCAGCTCTTAGCAACCCCCACTGATATTGTACTAGAAGGCATTTCAACACTTGCTATAATTTCAAGGCATTGCTTTTGAAATGAATCCAAATGTGACAAGATGTGCCCAATTACGGTTTCCATTTTTGGTTGAGTTCTTGCAATCTGTCAGTTCCACAGTTTCTAACAGGTTAGAGCACATGGTATGACCCACAACTGGGCCCTTAGAAAGCCATCTGTTTATGAGGAGATGAATTATTCCTGTAAACCAGACTAAAACCACACCAGCACCCAAAACCTCATCTAAATTCATCGCCCATCTACATCCGGCTAAGATGCTCTCCTGTTACTAGCTCAGCTGTCCGGTGTGATCTGAAGTTGTGATAAGAAGAACAACAAAAGGCTTTAAAAATACTTTTCAGTGTGAGTGACTGCACTGAATTAAGATCGATATCTTTATAACGCCTTCTTTTACCTTGCTAGGATCTTTTGAGGAGTAAAAAAGAGACCTGAAAGGTTTCCTCATTTACAGATTTTTTGCGTGTCCCTTTGAATCAGATGTTTTAGAGGGTGGGCCAGTCGTGCCTCTTCTGTCTCACTTATCCAACGCTGCACTCTCAAAAGAGATTCTCTCTTTTTCGCAACAAGCCTGAAAAATAAGAACCATCCTCTCCATTGCAGCGTGTCATAAGTCTTCTGTGTGTGATTCATGTGGTAATAAGTGTAACTGGTCACAGCACTGCAGCCCAGGAGAGGGATTGACGGCTTATTCATTCAAATGACAGCCGCGGGGTGGGAGAGAGGAAAGGAAGGTGATGAGGGTGAAGATGCACATTTCACAGAAAAAAAGGAAATGAAAATGGAGGGGGGGGGGTGTCATGTAAATTGATGAGAAATAAAAGGTCTGATGATGACGTTTGGATGAATGAAACCACAGATGTGAAAACCATTAGCTCACCAAATATTTGTTTACCTAAACATGAAACCCACTCACCTTTTATGGATTTTGGCAGCAAGTGTGGCTCTAATGAGCTTTGGTTGTACTCTCTTGCAGAGAATAACCTAAGAAATTCTGAGCTTTATGGTATTGTGTCAAGCATAAGAGAAGTCCATTTCAGCTCGGTCATTTCCTGATTTTACACAAGTTTTAGCAGCTTTTACTAGTCAAGAGAAGCTGAATAATGAGAATTATATAAATTAAAATTCCCATCTCACCCTCTGTGGGTGATCTCATCCTTCCAAGCTCGGGTCCTCTACCAGAGGCCTGGGAGCTTGAGGGTTCTGCGCAGTATCTTAGCTGTTCCTAGAACTGACCTTTTCTGGACTGAGATGTCTGATGTTTTTCCTGGGATCTGCTTTAGCCGCTCCTCCAGTTTGGGGGTCACTGCCCCGAGTGCCCCAATGACCACGGGCACCACCGATGTCTTCACTCTCCAGACTTTCTCACGTTCTTCTTTAAGGCCCTGGTACTTCTCTAGTTTCTTGTGTTCCTTTTTCCTGATGTTGCCATCACTTGGTATTGCCACGTCAACCACAACGGCTGTCCTCTGTTATTTGTCCACCACCACAATGTCCGGTTGGTTCACCATCACCATTTTGTTGGTCTGGATCTGAAAGTCCCACAAGATCTTGGCTCGCTCGTTCTCTACTACCTTAGGGGGTGTTTCCCATGTTGACCTTGGGGCTTCCAGTCCATACTCTGCACGTATGTTCCTGTACACTATGCCAGCCACTTGGTTGTGGCGTTCCATGTATGCTTTCCCTGCCAGCATCTTGGAGTTATGTGGTGGATTGTCTCAGGGGCCTCTTTGCATAGCCTACACCTTGGGTCTTGTCTGCTGTGATAGATCTTGGCCTCTGTTGCTCTGGTGTTCAGGGCCCAAGATCTTGCATTGATGATGGTAGAGTCTGACCGCTGCACAAAGCCTTCTCCAGCACATCCCAAAGATTCTCAACGGGGTTAAGGTCTGGACTCTGTGGTGGCCAATCCATGTGTGAAGATGATGTCTCATGCTCCCTGAACCACTCTTTCACTATTTGAGCCCGATGAATCCTGGCATTGTCATCTTGGAATATGCCCGTGCCATCAGGGAAGAACAAATCCATTGATGGAGTAACCTGGTCATTCAGTATATTCAGGTAGTCAGCTGACCTCATTCTTGGAGCACATCCTGTTGATGAACCTAGACCTGACCAACTGCAGCAACCCCAGATCATAGCACTGCCCCCACAGGCTTGTACAGTAGGCACTAGGCATGATGGGTGCATCACTTCATCTGCCTCTCTTCTTACCCTGATGCACCCGTCACTCTGGAACAGGGTCCATCTGGACTCATCAGACCAGTTTTTAATAATGCGTTGGACGGTTCTGAACCCAGTTTTAGTTGTTTCTGCAATCTCCTTAAATGTTTTCTCTGCTTGATGCATGCCAATGATCTGACCCTTCTCAAACAGACTAACATCTTTTCCACGACCACCAGATGTGTCTTTCCACATGATTGTTGAAGAAATGAGAAGCAACTCATTGCACCAGTTGGGGTTAAATAACCTGTTGCAGCTGAAAGATAATCGCCCATGCAGTAATTATCCAATAGGAGGCTCCTACCTATTTGCTTAGTTAAATCCAGGTAGCAACTTCTTTTGGCCAGGCAGTGTGTGTTCTCCTTTTTTTCTCTATCATAACAATGATTTCATTTTTGTCATTATGTATGCAAGGTGTGACACAACCTTCCTTGACTTTAGTTGTCAAGTGCATCTTTTTTTCTGATTTTAATTTACATGAAAGGTACATGCATTTTATGTTAATGTTCTGTTTGCATCTCTTCTGCATCTTTCCTGTGTACCCTTGATTGTCTTCCAAAAATCCTGAATAACATGCTGATGACCAGTACTTCTGCACAAGTCTGATGTTCAGAAATACTCATGAAAACTTCATTTGTATTATTCCACATCTTAAAATTTTCCTTGATTGATTCAAATTTAATAAAAATTCCCTTCCTCAGTCACTCTAGTAAATAAGTTTTATATTTGTAAAATGTTTTTAATATGAGCTTAAAGACAAAGATTTTCTAATTTGACAGCTAAGTTAAGGGGGATCAACGCATCATTGACATTTATGTTATTATTGAAGTTTTGGGTTCTATAAAGTCTAACATTTAGATTTCTCTTTTTATGTTTGACTCAATGAAATTAGCTTTCAGCTTAGATTTTCAGCCATTTTAAGCATGTTTCTTTGTAAAAGTTTTTATTTATTTAATTTTTTTCCCTCATATACCTATTTTTTATGTCCACATTTAATTATTTATTTAATTATATATTAATTTAAAATTTTATTTCATTATTTGTTTATTTATGTTCTCATTATTTATTCATTGTCATTTTGGCAGGATCGGCCCTCCATAACTGTTAGACCCTTTGTAGTTAAATATAACAAAAGCCAACAGCGTGAACTGTTGCAGGCGACACTCCTGGTTTGTAATAAAACATTACTTTCCTTTTGCCTGCTCCAGTAGATGGATCAGAGAAAGTCAACATGACAGCTGAGGAAGAAGTGGAGGATGATGAAGATGTACCTGATTTCAGCGCTCTCACAGAGAACACAGAAAAGTCACACGTCTTCCTGGATCATGCTAACGGTGCACCTCCCTTTTGTCTGCACAAACCTTTTTATTTTATTTTTTATTAAACAGTGCATTAATTTGTGTATCACTGTGATCTTGTAGATGAAGAGCTACCTCCAATAAAACACGGAAATGCCATCACAGAACGACGCAGTACCTTCCAGGCTCATTTGGCTCCTGTGGTCACTCCCAGACAGGTACAGCAAGCAGCATCATTAAATATATTGTTACACTTTTTACAAAGTCTCTAAATAAACCTACTTGTTTAACCATTGAGAAAACAGGTGAGCAGTGGCTGATAGGCGTTTCAGGAGAAATGACTTCATAAGTGTTGCCTAGGTGAGAAGAAATAGATCTGCATGTTTCTGCAGCTGCTTGAAAAGTAAAATATCCCTTTGCTCCCTTCTGCATGCTAATCTCACTCTCCGGCTCATCTTAAAAGCTTCCACCTGCTGCGAAGTGATATTTGGGCAAAAATATTTACAGAAGCAGCTGTCCTGCAGAGACTACACGAACAGAAGCGTTGGAGACCTGGACAGGCTAAATATTTCCATCCTCTTCTCTTAAAGTATTCAGTGTCATCAAGAAGCATCACGGCTGTTTCATCAGCATCCTTAGCTCTTTAAGTGAATCTATTTAGTAAAAACCTCAGAGTTTTAATTAGTTCCATTTAGTCTGTTTTCTTTAAATAGCAACAGCTCATAATAGTCTTTGAGGGACACTTGACGTAGGGAAAGACGACAAAGAAAAGCCAGCCACTGGGCTTTGTTTAGCGCTGTTATGTGACAGTGGCATCAAATGAACAAACTCCTTTTTATCAGAAAAAAACAGACTCAGACAGAAGCAGAGTCAAGCAGGGCAGCCGTCTGCCTCCATCGGGTGAGGGAAAAAAACAGGAGAGGAGAAAAAAAGACTGCAGCCATTTAATTATACACCCTGTATGAACAAAAACACAGCAGATAGAGAACACGCAGTTCTGCAGTCAGATGAAACAAAACCAATTTTATAGATAAAAAGAATCTTCTCAGCCTTTTTCAAAGCAGTGGTCTTTCCAGATGTTGCTTTCTAATTGTTTTTTTTCCAGTTAAATGTTGCCTCCTACATCCTATAAGAGGCTCATAACATATACACAGCAAATTCAGCATGCTCAAATGAACACGGTCAGAGTTGAATTCAACACTTTTAAAGTGTCTATATGGGTCCACACCAGTAACAGGTCATTTAACTCTTTTTGGAGAGTTGGTACTTTAACTCTGATTTAGTGCCAAAAACCAACTCTTCTGGAGTTGACAATTTAACACGGGTGTTAAGAGTTACTATATTAACTCTAACACCAGTGTTAAATTGCCAAGGTGTTACAGCCCCTTTGAGAGTTCACAGTTAGCTTTTCAGTTATTTTGTCCAAAAAACATCTACAGAGTTGATTAGGAAACACTCCTTTATAACACTCAGGTTTGACTCATGTTAGTGTTACATATCAACTATATAACTCTTTTTAGGGTTAAATTAACTATTCGTAGTGTTAAATTGGACCAAAACCCCAAAATGAACACTTTTAAATTTTTAAATTTAAAATGTTTCAGTATTACGTTAATTCACGGAAAACCCCCGCCCCGTAACAAACGCAGCAAGCATTTTAAAATAGTTTTAGTTACACAGTTTGGGTGTTTTTTGCTCGTTAAAGCAGGTAAAGTTTACTTTAAAATTATATCCTTGAATGTCAAACGAGTCAGAAAATAGCAGGATCCGTTCAATGTTGCTCTTATTAATCAGGCTAAACAAAACATGCAGCATGATTATGATAAAATCTGGAAAGATATAAAAGTAATCAGGTGTGAATTAGAATTGATGAAGACTCCATGATTTTGTCTGATTGCTAAAGTGATAAAATTTTGCTTCTTAAATCAGAAAGTCAGGCAGGCACAAGCAGGCTTCCTCATGTATTACTTGCTCCATTGATCTGGGGGATCCTAACGCAGTCTGCTGTGATTTTAGCATTCAAACACAATAAAAGATATCAGTATTTTTTTTGGTAGCCATATTTGAGTTTAAGCTCTGATTTCAATAAGTGTACAGGTCATTAATTTGTTTCTATTCTCTAAAAACTTGTTAAATTCTATTAAAAGTCTAAATTCAAATTAAATGTGTCATTTCAGGCGTGTGTGTTTCCTTACAGGTGAGGCCATAGTCACAGCCCTAACCAAAAAAAGTAAAATGGATAAAGAGAAAAAATGAACTAATGATTCCAAACCTCTGTGTTAGGGTTATATCAACATTCATGCGGTGATTGCTCAGCTAGTTTACATTTAGAGGGTTCTTTAAACTGACCTAAAGGGAAGCTTATTCTCCTCAGTGCACCTGAAAGATGCTAGGTTGTATCATCTAAAGTTAAATTAAAATATAAAGAGACACATTTTATTTCCTGACATGTGATTTAACTGTCAGAAATCAGGTTTATTTATAGGCGATGTACCAAGGCCTCTTAAACGGTTGACTAATGCTGACTAATCTGGATTAGTTGCAGCGTCAGACGACAAACTGACCTCAGATGTTGTCATTCAGACAGCAAATTGTTGGTGTCTCGCTGTTTGAGTTCTGCTTTTAGAAACATCCACTTTTGGTGTCCATCTGATGCAAACTGCTGCTAAAACGGAAAGTAGAACAAAAGCTATGTGCTCATGTGCTCTCTGTTTCACCATTTCTGCTGCAGGTCAAAATGGTTCTGGAGAAACTTTATGAAAACAAGAAGATCGCCAGCGCCACTCATAATATTTATGCCTACAGGTTGGTGATAATTTTCATATATAGTGTCCAAAGTGGGGTAAGAACATAACCCTCATCCTCACTTTTAGGGCTTTCACATCTGGGTCGGCCCGGTATAGCGCTGGTAGTTATATTATGTTCACATCTGGGTAACCTGTGCGTTTTTTATGCTCAGCCGATCGTTTTTTTTGGACCTGCTCTCCAGCAGTCAGCTTCGTGCGGAGCCGACCCAACACACCCACTACCGACTGACTGGCCAGCTGAACTTCACGCCTACCTACTAGAGGGAGCCTCTGATTGGCGGGTAGAATCAGCCAGCAGGGTGGCTTCCCACATGCGCCATTCATTATCAGTTTGCATGCAGTGGGGTAAACAGCTTGTCTGACTGCTGCTCGGACCTGCTGCTCCAGCTTCAGCAGCACGATGACAGACTACTGTGGGGGGAGCATGCAGCAATCTCAAAGAGAGAGTAAGGCTACGTTCACACTGCAGGCAAAAGTGCATCAAATCCGCATGTTGACCTGCCTGTGACCCTTATCTGATTTTTTTGTGACAGTCTGAACAGCACAGATCCGATTTTTCCTAATCCGATCCAGGTCGTTTCAATATGTAGTTCTGATTGCGACATATGCGCATTTTTTGAAAGCGACTGCAGTCTGAACAGTCATGTCGCATTAAATCCACCTCCTACGTCACTGCTCAGCGGAGGTGAGCGTCGTGTCAGGACTTTTGTGAGGAGGAGCGCTGAAGAGCAGCGCTGAAAGAGGGATTCAGGGGTCTGTGGGACATCCTGTCAAGTTTTGGAATTAAAAATACAAGAAAGCGTGAGAGCGAGAGGTCCTGCTGGAGCGAAGCGTGTCTCCGGTCTCGGTCTCCGTGACTGCGGGGCGGGGGGCTTCTCCGTGAGAGCGGGGCAGGGTTTTTCCATGAATTAACTTAATACCAAAACATTTTCAGGGAATACTAACTCGGGAAGACGGCGGGAATAAGGAGTAAAATAGTTTATAGTTTTTAAAATAGTTTCCACCCCAAAATGAGAGACTCAGGTGTGATCCTGTGTCTGAACTGTCTGTGAGGCTTTCACATCACAACTCCACCTCTCCTGGTTCTGACTGTGACTTCTTGTCTTCTGTGCATGCGGGTCGCATTGGGGCCATGAAGCGTTCACACTGGAGAGTGTTTGATGTCACATTTCAGTTATAATGTGAACAGCCAGAAAATAAAATCGGATTTACTCAAAAAATCGGAATTGAGCATCAAGACCTGCAGTGTGAACGTAAGAAGCTAAGAAGCCGTGTGCTTCATATCAGAGTCTCCAAAAGCAACACTGCTCACAGCCGCCTTTGTTTACTAACTTAAGGAGGACACCACAGACTTCTCTGCATGTTTTATGCCCCACCCACGTGCTCAGAGACATCAGCGATCATGAGAAGGCTGTGTAAACAACACCTGACCTCACGGGGGCAGGCTTGCTACCAAAACCGGACCGGGCCGGGCCAGATGTGAAAATACCACTAGACTCTGCTGATCTGGGCTAGACTCCAAAAGTTATTTCTTTCACATTTAGTTCCTCTGCTGTGTTGTATTTTAATTTCCATACTCTGATTATTCCATACACTGAATGTTGGGATCTATTTGGGAAACCTTTGCACACACTGTGTGATAGACTTCTAAATGTGAAAAGAAAGTGAATAAAACACACACACATTGCTGTTATTATAAATATAAGTCAATGACAATGAATTACTTAAGAATCCAGTGTTAGTTACACTAAAGTAGCAGCAGTACTTCTCTGATATACACAGTTTGATTTATTAATTATCGCCCAGAGCCAAAACGCAGTAATGTATTTGTCAGTCTATGTGTTTAAATAAACCATAAACCACCAGGTGGATTTTAATGTAAACTTCAGAAAGTTATCATTACACACACACACACACACACACACACACACACACACACACACACACACACACACACACACACACACACACACACACACACACACCTATAACTCATCAACCTTTGGAATCAATCAAATTCAAATGGCTGTCTCAGCTTACTGAGCCCAGAAAACACCAAAATGGCTCAAACTGTCAGTTTGATTGATGCAGAGCTAAGACTTGGCGTGCTACTGTGCTTGTAGCTGAAACCTTTTTGTTGTTGAGAAAGTTATGATTTGACCAAAAATGTCATAATTTCTTTACATGAGAAGATCTTAGTCGAAGAGCAGTGGGTGATCGGAAACGTTACTTTCTTCAGTTTTGAAATGAGAAAGCTCTTTGGAATGAGAAGCAAAACATCCTCCAGAATAAAACCTGTTTGAAGGTCCAGTTGCCTTTGAGCCAGTTTGTTAGGATGATCAGTGGTCAACTGGTATGTTCAGCACAGATTTTTATTAATCAGGGTAATCTGGGCCTGGGCATCAACAGAAAGGTGTTGATAAGGGGTTGGTCCGCTGCAGCTCAGAGCAGAAAGCTCAGAAATAACCCTAACCCTGTTAGCAGAGGTCAGATTTGTCGTTACTCATGTACACTCTGTCTGATGTTATTAATCATGAGATATTTTCCTTGTCATCTGGATACAAATGTGCATCTATGGCAACACCTAACCCCAACATGAGGACTTTCAAATAATCTTCAGATGATCTGCCTCTATGAGTAAAAGTATTTACATTTATTTAGTACTTGCAAATAAAATATTTACATTTACTTAGTGCTTTTACATTTATTTATTTTTAAATTCTTTTTCTTGAGCACGTCAGGCTTTTATGATTGAAATGGTGTTACCATGTATCTCTTTAGTGAAGATGAAAATGAAACAAAATGAAACCTATCTAAGTTTTCTAAAGGGAACTTTACTTTATGTCAGTGGTTCTCAATTAGTGGGGCGCGCCCCCCTTGGGGGGCGCGGGAGAAGAGCTGGGGGGGCGCAGCGGACTCACCCAACCCCCCCTCCCCCCTCCCCCCACCCCCACCCCGCTCAGAGCCTCCCCACGGAGAACACAAGGGTATTCCAACCTCCACTGGCAGTCCAATAAATGAGGATCAGACTGATTTGTGAACACAGAAAAAGTCCAAACATGATTTTTATTTAATGGAAAGGCATTGCATGTGTTAGATGGACAAGAAATTTAGATTTTTCTTACTTTTTGTTTCACTTTATATTTGTTGTTTGGTAGAGTGACGTATGAACGGCCCGTATTAAACACGGTTATGTTAAAAAGAAGTCTCATCTTTGTTTCCCTGCGGTGCCCACCATAGTGGTATTTTATTTAAATACAATGTTTTTAACACAACTTCCTTTCTTTCATATATGAGAAATTGAAAGAATCGCTGCTGCATTTGGACATGCTAAGGTGGGCGCATTTGCTCGCAGCCAGAGGCCGCATGATCCATTTTCCCTTCACTTTCATTTTAAAAATAATAATAATAAACATTCAATAAAACCGTTAAATATCCATTAATATTTAGTCCAAACAAGCTGACCAGAGTGCCCCAGTAACATAGAAACAATGCAATTAAACAATTTCACTTAAATGATCAACATTTCACCTGCTGCGCCCGAACGCACATTCCTTCTGCTCCGGCGTAAACCTGATGGTCACCTGCTTGTCCATAATCAAGTGTCTATGGAGCTGCTGAAGAGACTAACGAGATTCTGGACTTTTGCCTCAGACAGACTCATGGCAAGGCAAGGCAGATTTATTTATACAGCGCATTTCCTTCCCGAAGGCAACTCAAAGCGCTTCATGGCTCATGCTGTATAAAATGTGATGATTCAGAGCTCCGCTGACACGCAGGATCCAAAGATCCAAGCAGCTGAGTAACGAGTTCTACTTCAGCCAGAGTTTTAAAGTCAGGAAATATTTCACCAAATGAAATAACCAGAAGTTTACCAGACTCTCTGAAAGAAGGGTTTCCACTTTCTAGATCTGGAAGCTCTCGACATTTGCGCTCTGGTGCGCAGATCTGTCAGACGCGCTCTGAGCTCCTATTGCGCGCCACTTTGTGCGCACTGTCAGATGCGGAGAATAATGCAGATGCTTTGATGGAAATTTTTCCATGATGTTACCTCCACGATGGATTCTTCTGTGGGCAACAAGGTCATTCCCCCGCACTTTCCCCCACCGCCCGACATTCGCCGACGGACTATCAGCGCGTTAGTATGGCAAGCCGATTTAACATTTAAGCAGACTGGATGACGTGTATTCAGATATCTATAATTCTGTTGTAGCAGAAATTAACATTCCAGAAAGCCATAAAATCAATCTTAGTGTACACAATGAACATTGTGCAACCCCCCCCCCCTCCCCCGCACATTGGGAGGGGGGCGCGAAAAAATCTATGTATCCTAGGGGGGGCTTCACCAAAAGTATTTGAGAACCACTGCTTTATGTAGAGGTCAAATAAATCACCAGAACAAATTACATCTTTTCCTTATTTCTTTGCATTATGGGAATTAAGTTGTGTGTGCGTACTGTACGTATGCGCGCGTGTTTTCCTGACACATCCCTGTACATTTTTTTCTAGCATGGTCTAATGAGGTCAGTGTCAAGCTGCTGAGGCGCTGCCTTGCGTGGTCATTACTCACGGGGAGGAGATGTTGACATTTAGACTGCGTAACAAACTTTTCCTGTGAAGAGGCTGCTGGTGTCACAGCGTCACACTTTGACCAAAATGTCTTCCTGCCCCACCGCCTAATGCCAAGCTGTTGGCGCTCTGTCTGTTGCAGGATCTACTGTGAAGACAAGAACAGCTTCCTGCAGGACTGCGAGGACGACGGCGAGACAGCTGCAGGGGGGAGATTGCTCCATTTACTGCAGGTTATCATTTCATTGGATAAATTCCCCTTTCAGCATACAAACCGGTGTGTTCTATGGGGGAAATATCCCAAAAGAACACACAATAGCTTTATTGCTCAGTATTGGTGTCACATTCACATTGTTAAATCTGCCAGGCACATTCAGCTTTCTTTGGGCTTTTGCATGTTTAATTGGTGTCTGTTCTAAGCTGCCCTGTTAATTTCCACAGCTCGCATAATTTGGCATCTGCTGCGACTTTTACACTGGGATTGTTATCAGTACGCAGCTCTCCAGAGACGACTGCAATATAAAATCAAATGCTTTCGGTTGTGGTTTTGTCTTTTTTAGACATTTCTATAAATATTTTGAGTGAAATTTTAAATACATTTTTAGAAACAGTATGCCCTTATTTTACAGTAAAAAATAAAATACGTTTTCAAAGTGTTTTTGTCATAAACTCCTACAAAGTTCAGGAGTAGATTAGGATTTTTTTCACATTAGATGCTATATTGCAGCAGGAAAGGTATGTGTGTGAATATTAATTTAAAAGACAAATTAATTAGATTTAGCTGCTCTACTATTAGTTTTCTGTATTGTAAAACTGTAGCTCCTACATAAGAAAACCTAGACATGTTGGTGCGATAAGTACATTTTTATTTTTAAATCAAATTTAAAGAACAGCCCATTAAATTAAAGGTACAACATGTAAGAGGTTTACAGTGAAATAATCACAGAACAGTCTAATGTCTCAATCATGTTGGAAGAAAGGTTACATTAAAACAGATTTCCTTCTCCGCCGTCTGGGGGTTTGTCACTTTTTCTCCTTTCAAAATGGCCAAAGAGGGAAGTAATTACCGTTTACAATCTGTAAACCAATGGTTGTCAAGTCTGCACCGATCTGACGCTGCAGCGCCCACATTTGTAATTCTACACCAGTTGTCAAAACGCACCAGTGTTTTGTAAATATCCTAAGCCAGTAACAGGAGCAACCAAGAAGTTATTTCTTGTAACCCTAAGAAGCAACGACATGTTTTGGTTTTACTCTAAAGGCGTGTTTCCACTGTCGGAACTTCAGGGTAATTTTACCAGAACTTCCCGGCATGCGCCTGTCTCCACTTCACCGGGCCAGCTGAACAGGCCGTTTAATGGGAGTACCTGAACAGGGGTAGGTACTCGGACTGTCCGGGCTGAGTAGATGAGCAGAACTTTTGGTTAACTCATGCTGATTGGTTGTAACTCAGTAGGAAATGACATCAGCAGACGTTGTCCAAAGAAACCAGCATTAGTAAACTTAGAATAGTTGCTTGTGAAGCAGAACAGAAGCACAAGCAAAGAAGCACCATTCGCACTGCTTTAAAATAGCTGTTACTAAACTCTCAACACTGAAAAACGGAAACCCCCTCACTATCATGTAATTCACGGGACTTTGTTGTCTAACAGAGCGCCGTGAAAAACGGCGCTACTTCTGGCCATTGAACGCCACATTTTACATCACACATTAGCTCTCCATCCTCCAAATGGATTAAATCGCTGTACTTTGACAGAATAAAACTTTTAATGTTTGGAATGGAAACTCCTTAATATCGGGTAAAGAAGGCTAGAGGCTAACATTGAGCTAAAAATGCTAGTGGTGAATTAGAAACAGTCAGCTCTAAAATATCTCAAGCTACTTTTTCAATTATAACAACTCAATATTACAGTAAAATGTATTTATCTACTTATCAACTTAATGTGTATGACTCGCTCGTCATCTCGAATCTTCTGGCTCTGATCCATAACTGGCAACAGCCATGAAACTCACGGAACGAGAGTGAGAGAGTCGCTTGTGTTTTAAAAATGGGCTGCAGTACCCCGATTTGACCACAGGATGTCATTCTTACTTCATTCTTACATAAAGCTCCTTTAAGGAGTGCATTTGTTAAACAGGTAATGCTCAAAGCTGGCTTCACAGTGATTTATGAAAAATTACTTTTTTAGAAGGTAAGTGTAATAATGTGCTATTTAAATCCTACATGGTGGCATCAATGTGAACTACATTTGTATGATCGATAGAGAATTAAATGCATAATAGTTTTCATTGGATAAAACTGCAGATTAACATTTTTGAATGAATGTTTCCTGCCTAAAGGGTAGGAATTAATTTACAGCTGATTAACTTTTGGCACCCACTCCATTCAAGATGGCCACCACAGCTAAACGACCTTAGCAAACACAAAAATGTCTTGGTTTAAAACTCTGGCATGAAAGTAGGCGTTGATTTGCATTTCTAAAGAGAATTATAGAACTTTAAAACTTCATGCATTATTCAAGCTGGTTGTAAATTCATAGATTCAACTTTATGAACTAGAAACTAACTTGAGCATTCAGGTGCATGTAGCCGACGTGTTTCTGCACCTTGCTGATTAGATGCCATCTCACAAGCTACAGTCCTGCTGTTTGGTTTTTAATCTGCTTCTATACAACCCTTTTAGCTGAAATCTCCACGAACAAACCAAATATGTCATTCATTTTTAATCTCAGACCCGCTAGTGTTTTATCTCTCTATGGCGATTTTCCACAAAGGGGATGCAACATTTCAGATTTCCCTTTCTGACGACGCAGATTCCAAGTACTACTGTTTGAATTTCGAGGAGGAAGTTGGAACAGTTGCTGTATTGTGACAGGAAAACAAGTCTTTCATGTCATTTTTGCATATCACATTAATCAGACTTCATCCGACCTCTCTTTCACCATCCTAAGAGTTTAGTTCAAAAACTGTTAAACAGTTTTTTTTCTAAAAACAAAATAGTTTCAATCAAGGCTGAAAATTAGCAAGGTGTTTTGTTTTACTTGTTGCTGTAAATGGCAGTGATGTGCTGATGATGTGCTTCTTTTAGATTTACAAGGTTAATCATGAAGAATAGTGTTGTTTTCTTTAACCAGAGCCATGCATTTTAATAATAAAACCCACCTTTTTGGAAAAGGTCATATCAGATGAAGCTCCAGCTCAAGTCTGCTGTGTAAAAGTCAGCAGATTAACACGCCATCCGTTCATTTCATCCTCCTTTTATGGATGTTAAAAGTGTCAACAGGTGTTTTGTGGCAGATTCTTGCAAAAGATAGATATGTCACAATTTTATTACAGTGAAACACGACCATTTACAATGTTTGTGCTGCTGTTATTGTGCGAATTTACTTTTCTGCTGTCAAACAACATCTCGTGCTTAGTCTAGCATGTGACAGTATGAAAATAGTCACGAAAGAAACAAAATAGTAATGTTCTCCCTCTGAATCTGTTATTTCTGTGAAATCACTCATGAGTTCTGTCGTGTTGGTAAATTTTGACCTATTTGACTGTTTTTTTTCTTTTTGTTATGCTTAATTTCTTAAATTATTCTTGTTGAGTTAAGTTGCTCTAATTGTTAAGTTTGCTGCATAAAGATGACCAAATAGCAGCTATTGCCACAGACAGTGGAGAAAGGTTCTGGGAAGATACTACAGAAAAGCTTTTAGTGCACAAACAGGCAAATTCACTAACATTGTGCTACACATCTTCCTGCTGTTCCTTTATTGCTCCTGTTATCTGCTTCTTCTCAGTGTTGGATTTACAAAGCAAACAATGGTAATTATATTCTGGTGCAAGTATGTCCAAAAAGCACCTCACCCTCCTACCAGAGTCTTAAGCCTGATTTATACTTCTGCGTTTTTGTCAGTACGGACGGACGGACCGCCATGATCCGTCGTTGCAAGAGCTCTCCAGCAGGCTTGCAAGGTCGGACGGAGTTGAGCTCTCTTTTCTAAACATCCGTCCAACAAGATGGAGAGCGCAAGCTTGTGATTGGTCAGAACGCCGCTTCTTTAAATACGTCACCAGCTCCGCCATCGCTGCCTCAAAAAATAAAAAGAGAGCCAACGAAATCTAGAATCAGAATCAGAAGGGTTTTATTGCCAGATGTGTGAGAAATCACAAAATTAGGAAATTGCTGCGGTACTTGGTGCAAAAAGAAAGATAAAAAATAAGAAATAAGCAAATATAGGAAGTAATAATATACTCATGATAAAATAATTATAAAAAGTGGCAATAATTAGAGAAGCAGCTACTATATACACAGTGCAGGTACTAATCAGAGTGGATCAGCTTCAGGTACGAACACAACACCGGGTCATGTGACTGGGACCAAGCGACTGGAGTGGGCAGCCCTAGGATTGACATTCATGAGTCCAACAGCAGAGGGGAAGAAGCTGTTCTTGTGGCGAGAGGTTCTGGTCCGAATGGATCTGAACCTCCTGCCAGATGGGAGCGGGTCAAAGAGACAGTGTCCAGGGTGAGTCGGGTCAGCTGTGAGCCGACCTGCACGCCTCAATGTCCTGGAGGTGTACAGGTCCTGTATGGAGGGGAGTTTGCAGCCAATGACCTTCTCAGCAGAGCGTACAACACGCTGCAGCCTCTTCTTGTCCCTGGTGGTAGCTTCAGCGTACCACACGGTGATTGAGGAGGTGAGGATGGACTCGATGACTGCGGTGTAGGACTGCCTCATCCACTGTGCTGGCAGGTTGAATTTCTTCAGCTGCCTCAGGAAGTACATCCTCTGCTGGGCCTTTTTTATGATGGAGGAGATGGTGGGCTCCCACTTGAGGTCTTGGGTGATGGTGGTGCCCAGGAAGCGACATGAGTCCTCCATCGTGATGGGAGTGTCAGACAGGGTTATGGGGGAGGGGGGCTGTGTGCTTCCTATAGTCCACAACAACCTCTGCTGTCTTCTGAGCGTTTAGCACCAGGTTGTTGTGGCTGCACCAGGACACCAGCCGTTCCACCTCCATTCTGTAGGCAGACTCATCACCATCAGAGATGAGTCCAATCACGGTGGTATCATCTGCAAACTTGATTAGTTTGACAGACTCGTGGTTGGAGGTGCAGCTGTTGGTGTACAGGCAGAAGAGCAGAGGGGAGAGAACACAACCCTGAGGAGAACCGGTGCTGATGGTCCACAGGTCCGAGACATTCTTCCCCAGCCTGACTTGTTGTTTCCTGTCTGTCAGGAAGTCAGTGATCCACCTGCAGGTTGGGTCAGGCACGTTCATCTGGGACAGTTTGTCTTGAAGGAGGTCTGGCAGGATTGTGTTGAGCGGCAAACACGGAGCAGCTTGAAGAATACCTCACGGTAAAACTCCAAAAATATGAACGTTTATTCACCCGTGATTGGAGGAGTATAAACATGCGCAGCAAGCGTTTTATTCGTGGACGGAAAGGACGGGAAACCTGGTTTAGAGGTGGCGAGCGCATGATGAGGTGGTTTGTCCGTGTTAAAAAGTCTCTTAAATGCAAAAACACACAATATAAACTGCAAATATAAACTGTAAATGCACTATTTTGGACCGGATGCATGACAGGATACCCCAGAAAAGCGCTACGTCCTCTGTTGTCCTGGCGGGGAACTGCTTTGCAGCACTCTCCAGATGACGGAGAAGTTTGAAAGCAAAACGGTTCCGTCAATGCGTGCGTGTCTCTGCCTCGGGGAGCTGACGGAGAAGCATAAATTAGGCTTTACTCCACCCACATTTCCTGTTTAAAAAAATGCGCCCCTGCCCACCCCGACTTCTGATCAGCAATTTGAATCACTAACAAACATGCACGCAGGCAAACACTACAAAGAAACAGCAGCATGCTTCCTAATCTGGAGGATTTCTCTCCACCTCCTTCACCAGAAGACAGAAAGTAAAGGGAAGAAGTTTTTTTGGAGGAGGCAAGTGGCCTTAAGCTGTATTGTTTCATATCGGCTCGTGAATTGACTGAGTGCACTGGTGCTGAGCCAGTCGGAGGCTGATTTTATACCCCACAGCGGCAGTGCAGCTGACGTCACGCTGTACTTGCTAACCTATCATCATAATGTAGCATCGCTTAGCCAATAGAGATGGCTGATTCATATTGAAATGTAGAGCAGACTTTTAACCTGAAGAGCGCACCACACTGATGGTTTTAGGCAGAATATTCATATTTTAAATAAGATGCACTAAAATGCCAAAATAATGACTACACATGTCTGTAACAATAATAGACACTCATTTATATAGTTTATCAGTAAAAAAGGTTGATTTGGGGGTGACTTGCTCTTTAAGAGGGTGAGCATGGATGGGTATTCTACACTAATCTGATCAATCTAAAGACAGGCCAAAGCAAAAATCATCACAAGTTCTATACAAAAGCAAATGTGCAGCAGAGAAGGAGAAAAAGATGTTTTAATGGATTATATTTTCCTGACATACCTTACCCCTGACCTCTTGTTGTTAAAGCAACAGTGCACCTGATGGCTGCTGCTTCTTATTTTCCCCCCATGAGACAAATAATACCTTAAAGTCTAATGAGACAATAATTACTTCTTGCTTAATGCAAGTCACAAATATTCCATCTCTAATAATCAGACATTTTAAGTCACAGTTGTAAGTCACAGAAACGTGGGTGAGCTTTTTTAAATGCATGTGTATAACTTCCTTTATACGTGGGAAAATGGCACCATTGCAGCAAGGTTTGGTGCAATGGTGCAGCAGAATAAGGTGCAAACATTCTTTTGCAAAGGCTTTTTAAATTAAATGGTGACACATCATCCTTCCTGCAATAGATGCACAATACTTTGTGAATTGCAGCACAAGTATTTTGTAGCAAAGTGCTAGTCTGCCTGTGGACTCTTACATCAAAGCCATTCGGTGTTGGTTTTCTGTTGCATATAGAAAAGTGGAATCTGAGTCATCTGATGACATTATGTACCAAAGATGATGAAATTGAGTTTTACTTTTAGGAGCAATATTCTTGACATGCTGGTCTTTTTGCCGTTGAGTTATTTCACAGAGAAACAACCATTTTCTCATTCTTACCTATGAACATCACAATTTTACAGGCATATCAAAGAATGTGTTGTTGTTTGATGATGTGTAACCTTTTATGTTCCTGCTGCCCTTGTGCCAACGTTTAGAGGATTACCGTAAATCCTCTAATACAGGCCCGGGCCTTTATTTACTCAAGCGCATCCTGGTTCAGGCCTTTATTGGAAGGAGGCCAGAATTAGAGGCAGGCCTATATTTCAATTTGAGCAAAATAAACTACCAGTAGAATGAATAAAAACAAGATTTTGTGTCTATTTGAGCGGTGACTGAAGTCTCACATGCAAATCAAAAGTGATGATTGCTGAGTTTCACTCAGGTGACCCTGCCGCCGCGCTGAACTCAAATAGTGGACAGGAAGTGTTTTGCTCTACTATAAAACACAGCGTGACGGATGAAAGTGAGTGTTCTAAATGTGCTGGCACAGACGTGATATCTTCCTTTAGGTTATGACTCATTTCATTTTAAAAGTCGGACTTATAACTAACGTTTTATGCCTTTTTAAATCCACATTTCTGGTACATTTGTTTGATTTTATATTTTTATTAAGGTACCGGAATTAATGCCACGTTACAACACTGAGCTAACTGCTAAAAACATTAGCACTCATATAGCATAAGCTATTTGCGGTGAGGACACGTGAAAACAGTATCAAACTGTTTACCTGCTGTTTTTGTAGCTGCGTTTCTAAATTACTGTGAGGTTATGGGGCCTGTGTTCATAAATCCTGCCAGTAGGTGGCAGTGTGACTCTTTGGAATATGTGTTGCTTGGATGTGCCTGATCTCCGCCTGAGTAAAAACGAAAGTAAAAAACTGTTCCCTGAAGTAGTTGCCTGCTAGTCTGTTTTTGCTCACCTTCGATACAACAAACAATAAAACGCCATAAAAACCTTTAGTAAGCCCTTACCTTTGATGAAGTGATCACTGCAAACTAGCATTATCCGTTCTGTTTCTGCTCATCTTGCAGCCGGAGATTATGATCCACTAGTCCGCCGTTACCGTAAAACGTGGAATGCGTGCGCCTCAAAAAATCGAGTGAGGGCTCACTTTACCGTCGATCTCCGGACAAAAACCACATGTTTCTAATAGTAGCCCCGGCCACTATTAGAGACCGGCCTTTATTTACCCCCGCTGACAGTGAGACCGGCTAATATAGGAGACCCGGCCGGTAATGGAGTACAGGCCAATATTAGAGGATTTACGGTATATCAAATTGAAAGATTGAAAAAAATACAAGTGTGTAAAACTTGTTCAAACTATAACTCTAGGAAGATAAATTAATTCAACTTTCTAATAAATAAATAAAAATCTGGAGTTTACCCCCCTTTCAGGAATTATTGTATGATTCTTTTTTTAGAAATCCATAAAAGTGATAGTCTTACCCTGTTCTGTGTTAAAATGTATGCAATAATTTTTTTTTGTTTGCTAAGCCCACCCCTCTGTCCCGTAAAGCTCCATGATATTTGAACTGTTTTAGCCAATAGTGTTCAACATCTACTTACGTTCAATTGTTAATCACAGAGCGTGCATGCGCATTTGTGTAAGTACTGATGCAGAGTTGGCGACAATTCTTATGGATAAGTCTTTAAAATATATATATGAATAAACAGCATACATCCTGGGGGCTCCAGGCTTGGAGGTCCCAAATGGTTTCCCTTTGGCTGGGGGCTGGTGCCCTGAAGTCTTCTGGCTGCCTCCCCTTCCTCCCTGGGGCAGCCCCTCCCTTATCACATACACAACATTAAACAACAAACAACACAAACACAGCTTAGACCTGCACACATGGGTTCTCAATCGACTCATCTGGTTAAATAAAATAAATAATAAACACACACACATGAAAATATTTTATAAGATATAGACACACGCATGTGCATACTGAAGTACATGCTACTACAAATACGAACAATACCATTTACCAGTTCCTGTTTATTCTTCTAGATTTTTTTATGACCACACTGTTTTGCCCTGCCTTTGTATTTGTTGTTTGTCTATTTGTTGTGTTCTGTTGTCCCTCCATCCCCCTCTCCCTCTTTCCCTCTTTGTGTTGTATGTCTCTTTTCTCCCTGCCTGTCCACTCCGGTGCATAAGCGAATGCGGTCTAACATGCCGCAAACATAATAAAGGCTACTGCACAACAGGAGGAATATCCCACATCCCTCTTGCTGTAGAGTAAAACTGCTCTGGCATGTTATGGCACCCGGATCAACCTTTCTTTCTGCTTCTACTGCCAGGACAGAACAGGTAAAAAAAAATTAATAAACAGCATATTGTGAGAATAATAATTTCAAAACAATTTGTTTTAGCTTTGTTGGCTAGCTAGAGGTGCACATTCATGAATGAGAGGCGGGAGAGGGGCTTAAAGTGCAACATGTTTTTTTCACCTCTAGAGGGTGCCCTCTGAGGAAAAACTCCCGATTTCATCTTTAAGTGATCAACTATCGTCTTACTGTTACTGTTAATATAGTAACAGCTCCTCGTCAAGCTCTCAATATAAAAGTTGTTCTAGTCGCATCATTTTTTACAGCTAACTATTCGTTTAAATTAGCATACTTCATAATAAAAAAATAACCTTTAGTATTTATATAACTTTCTTCCACTGAGAACATTGGCTAGCTAATCTTACTCTGCAATCATTTCTTTTATTTCAGAAAGAGGCACTTGTCACTGGGCTGTGCTGTCAGATGGCACCATGATTCACACACACACGCCCACATTGCACAAAAAACTCCAATTGTCCTCACACTTTTTGTTTCCCCGTAATATTGAATGAAAGCCAGTGTGAGATTTGTGACAAAACAAAACAGAAAAAAAGTTTGTCGTAATAAAAGCTTGGCGATGACTCGGAGTAGTTCTGTCATACTCATTACTAGCAGGTGCTGCGTCGTGTCAGAGCTTTTCCAGATGAGATCCACGACTTGTGCTAAAGTTCATACTCATTTATAAGGTGACGGCAGGCATCGGTGCCAGCGGGAGCCTGTTACCGACATAAATCCCTGTGAAATAATGCATTGGATTCTTGGTGCAGAATCTGTGATCTGCTGCACTGAATTCAGATGAATCGAGCCGTTGAGCTGTTTGAGAGTTCCCATCAAAAATAGTCATCCAGTCAAAATAAATACTTATCCATAAATATTTTAATACGTATTATTCAACAGGTAAGGCTAGAGTGTAGCTCTGCAAACTGCCTTGGCTAACAAAGAAGTAAATGCTAAAATAACTGTATTGTGAAGAATAACAAGTGATGTAGATGTTGTTTAGAAGAGCAATTGAGCATAGTTGAGCTCAAATTTGAGCTGTTTTGATTTTACAGCCTGCAGTATTTCTGCTCACGTTCACCTCTTTCATATGCCTCATTAACAAACACAGGCTCTGAAAACCAGCTGTACTCTTCCTCCTGCCAACCAAAGAATGAATGCCAGGTAAAATGAGAGAGAAAAGACTGGACATCATGAAGCATTTTGTAGCTGAAGAGTCAATGTGACAGGTGGTGAGGAATAAAACAAACAGAAAAATTGTTGTGTATTATGTGTGTGTAGCGTTCAAGGCTTTTTCTGATAAATGTATTGAGGTTTACATTCGCCACTCCCACATATAACAAAACGTTGTTGTTGGAGAATCCATATTGATTGATTGATTGATTGATTGATTGATTGATTGATTGATTGATTGATAGTTCAGATCTTTTGGGTTCAGGTTCAATGTCATTGTAATTAGTTATTATCCAACTTGTAGACTACTCTAAATAAACATGTTAATCACCCATCTTGGGCCAGAAGCGTTTACAACTTTAGTCTCTTATAAAACACGTCCCTGTGACTTTAGAGTCAAACAAGCAGCAGCAATAGACCTTGTTTACAGGTGTATTTATCTTTATTGAATTTATGTCGCAAACAACCTTGCTGTGGCTTCAATTAAGTCTTCTTGGACAAAGTGTTTGCTTCTTCTAGTCGTCCCTGTATCCATTTACATCATAGAACTCTTGAAATGAGTGAAAATAAAGATCTGAATATTTTATTTAAGGACACAAAAACAGGTAAAATGATTTTATAATTGTGTTATTTTAGCTACTTTAATATCCCACAGCTGACACCTCTGGAAGATTTGCTGCTGGTTGTTTTTCTGGTGAAAACATGCAAAAATGTGACATTTAGTTTTACATTAATGTAAGTTGAGCAGAAATCTTATCATGTAAGTTTAGTTATCATTCTGTTAACTTATAGCATGTTAGAGTCACTTCCTACTCAGAGAACATTCAGGTCCTAACTGGAACTCTTGTTCAATCACCTTTCAGATATCACAAATTCAAACTTTTTGACCAAACAATCATACCTCTTTCTCCAGAGGAAAAACAATATAGCAACGGTCTAATGCTTGAGTTGAAGTTTCAAAACAACAGTTGTCTGTCCATTATTTATTTACAGTCTATGGCGTTTTCCAACTCACAAAACCTGACAGTCTTGTCAATATCTGTGGATAACCTGTCTGTTGCAACTGGACCGATAATATCAGATCTTCAAGCTCATTTTTGGTGACACACTGATTAATCTTCTACTTGTCACACTCTCAGGCTTCTGATCCATTTAGGTGAAGAGCTCTCTTCTTAAACTTGTTCTCTGCAGTCTCATTCTTCCCTTTGAGTCTTTCCACCCATTTCCTCATTTAGATTTGTGCTTTCTGCCACTGAATGTGGAAGTGATCGGTAATGAATAAAGATGGATCCGATTCAGCCAGGGATGCTTTCAGGCAGATGGGAATGTGTCCCCTCAAGTCACAGATTGCACTTTTTGTCTGTGTGTGTGTGCGTGCATGCGTGTGTGTGTGTGTGTGTCACAGTGCAGAGCCAAAATTTCCTCTTTGTATTAGAGGAAAAGTCAGACTGGCAGTTTGGAAAATTTGCTTATTTGCCATTCAGAGGGCAACATTGTTGTAGACCATTATGTCAACAGCATTCCCTGAAGGTGGTGTCCTCTTTCAGCAGGAAAATACAGCCTGCCAGCTTGAGAAAAATTGCTCAGGAACAGTAGCTGTTTAGAAACAAGGCAAAAAGAAAAGCCTTCAGAGCATTCATGGTCTGTGCCTCTGCAGGTTTGATTTATTGTAGCAGCACAAGGACTATGGCAGGTTGGTGTACCTCTTTTTGTAATTGGGTTGTACATTATCAAAGAAAATATTTGATTTATTCAGCCACAGTTCTAAATCTAATCCAATGTATTTTTTGTTTTTTATTTTGAAAGCAATGTGTTTTCTTATTAACAAAAACAGTTCAAAAACCTGTCCATCTGTTTTCTGTCAGTGAGGAATTTTTTGCCTAAAAAAGGCCATTTCAAAAAGTTTCTGTTTGTCACATCACAAAAATAGGACCACCTCTTACGTTTCAGAGAGAGCTGCTGCTGAAGCAGCGGCTCTACTCCAAACCCCTCCCAGATATCGGAGCTCCTCAGCCTATAGCAGCCTGAGCTGTGAAGGGGTGGGCGTGGCCAGCTCCAGATTGTTTTCTTAAAGTGACAGAGCCCTGAAAAGGCTAATGTACTGAAACTGTCAAGAATAAAACTGCTGAAATCACTTTTTTTGTAAGAGGGATTTTGCAAAGAACTTCATAAACATGTTTTGCATAGATATAGAACTATTATATCTTTAAAAAAGGCATAATATGCCCCTTTAAAAACCAAAAACAGGGACATTCCCCATAAAGTTTCCCAGTCAGACTAGCATCTTTAGACTGGCAGCCGAGACAGAAACATTTCATTACAATTCAGCCACTTTAACAGATCTGGTGTGAAACATTGAGCCTCCAGAGAAAGGTGATGTGTCAGATTTTAGTCGCCTGCTCAGATCTCTGAATTCACACTTATTTCACACGTGTTTTCTCCCACTACAGATTCTGGACGTGCGTGATGTGATGGTGGTCGTGTCTCGGTGGTACGGAGGTATTTTGTTGGGTCCTGACCGCTTTAAGCTCATCAACAACTGTGCTAGAAACATCCTGGTGGAGGAGGGATACACGGCCTCCTCGGTGAGGAACCTTACACACAAAATCAACTCTGGAGCAAGTTTGGCTTCTGCTGCAGACAGCCTTTAAACAGATTGTGCACATCTTTTGAAACGGGTTCCAGTGGGATTAATATGAATAATTAATATTTCACCTGTTGTAGATTGTGCTTTGAAAGACTACATATGCCCTGAGGCAGTTTAAACGACTGTCTGCCTTCAGTGAGCTCCTTGAACCTCAGCACAGAAGATGTCTTAGTCAGATGGAGTAAGGAAAAACGTGGTGCTCAAAAATGATTACGCTGAGCCTGAGTGCTGCTTCCATTAGCTATGCCGACACATGGAAGTCGCGCTGGACTGGGAAAAAAAACCCTCTCCATCCACTCATCTTTGAAAATTTCTGAGTCTACCTTTCTTTATCATTTATTTTCAAAATCAAACGTCCTTCACAGCTGCATCTTTGGTCTTTCTCTGTATGTGAGAGCCTTTTAGATTATAGCTGACGTGTCGATGTGGACATGAGGTTGGACAACTCAAACTCATCAGTGCTGCATTATACATGTATGTTGCCATGGCTACAACTTAATCTTGGATCCAAATCACAATAGAAATCTAAAACCTGTTAGATTTTACGCAATAAAAAAGTATTGATAAGAATGAAACATTTCTGAATATAGTAAACCTTCATCTTATTGCATCAGATTGATTTGCTGTTTGGTCCAGATGTGAGCTGTAGACCAGACATCAGGAAAGGCTAACCTCCATACTGGTATCAGAAGTAGGAAAGCTAGCTATTTCCCTTTTAAATAACCATAATATTATATTTAATTGATCATATAATGTATAGTGAATTCATGCATTTAGCATTTAAATAAATTATTAAGCACTCATAATCAGGATCACCAAGAGAGTCTCAGTCAGGAGAAGTTTTCTTTCACAGAAAACTGAATTTTAGACTCAAAGATGACTTAGATTTGACCCGTATTTCAAAATAAAGATTCACTAACACATTCTCAAATGAAACTATTAGATAATGGAATTTCTGGCAGAAAATATCCTGATAATGAATATCTGAGCATTTATGAAAAACTTCAGACTCAGAAAATAATTGAAAAGTGTCATGGACAGTTTCTGGCAGAAGGGGTTTGAACAAAAAGACTGAACTAAAATGAGCTTTTTACTGATTAATGAAGAAATCAAGATGAATTGAAGGTGTTTTAGTCTTTAATGACCTGTGCTAAAGGAACTAGAGGAGAAATTGTGAGTTATTTCAATTGGTGATAAATATTGCTGCTTACTCAAAGTAGCCAGAGTGAATGTTTACAACCAGTTTAGCTAACCACAAGCAGGAACTTGGGGCCCACCCACCTTTGGATTTAGGCTGCAGGTAGGTTGGTCCTCTCCCTTACCCTATACTTCACACTGGAGGCATCAGCGGCGGAGAACGGCAGCTGAATAGTTTACTAGCAAGCTTCGCTGCCTGCAAATCCACACCGGGAGAGTCTCAGCCACAGAGCAGCTTCTCTGCTGTTGTCCTTGCTGGACTCACGAGATCACAAAATACCCCGAGACTTCAAAGGTCACGGTTTGTTTATGCAATTCACCATTTAAGCAAAAAGAAGAAGGAAATCACGTTTGATATTGCTGTTTGATGTTATATATAATGTTGTTCCTCTCCACTGCCAGGATTAAAGCCATGAAAAACAGACTGCTGCACTTCTCTAAGGATGCTGAGAGTAAATAAACCGTTAGGTCACATGTATTGACATAATCTAGATATGAAATCGCATAACTGCGATAGTCTTTTATTTTGAAACTTACTGGATGTTTTCCACTGAGACCGCGTGTGATTTCCTGTCTAGCCCTATGTTAACTGTGGAAATTGACGTGTCCCAGAAGCGGCTCTTGGCAAAAATAGAACCCAATCCCATCTTTAGGGGCACGGACGGTTTGGATCAATCCCAGAGATTATAATGGATTTTATTTGAAGCAGCGACGTTCCATGCCGCCAGTGTGAAGTAGGCTTTACACTGTAAACCCAGATTTTGATTAAACTCAAATGATCTTGTTCACATTACTTAAATGTTTCTAAATTATTAACATTACTTGTTAATCCTGAGTTAGCTGAACTGTTTCATGTCCTTTCTTATTGTAATTGTGTTTTGAAGTCCAATCAGTACTCTCTACTTAAACAAACTGAGTTCAGATTACTAAAACACATGTAATTTTAATACCACGTATATATTTGAGCAAACTGTACTTTTTAATGGCCTAGCTTATATGTTTGAGTTCAAACTACTTCAAATAATCAAGTTTGCTTGGTTGCAACCTCCAAAAACCTGGTTCATACCAGTTCTGACCAGATGCTGAGGAGCTCTGACTCTTTAGAGACAGAACAGAGACACACAGAACAAAGAGGAAGAACTCAGCTGCACTGAAGTTCTAACAAGCAAGTTTTCTACCCCATGTTTGAAGCCTTAGGCCAATGACCAGAGTTTAGTCAACTTAAAACTGCAATTTATAGATTTAAAAAATGACCCCACCCACTGTGAAAGCAGCAGTGGGTGAGGTGCATTGTGGGTAGTCATTTTCTTAGCTATTTTGTTCTATTTTGGGGTGTTTATGCATGTTTATTGTGTGTGGGAGGTTGTGTTGTGTTGTCTTGTGTGTTTTTCTTGGTTATTGCTTTGTTCAGTGTTGCAAAGGTGGGGTTATTTGTTCTGTCATGTTGGCACCATAAGTGAGGAGGAAGGTCTCAGGAATGGGACCACTGTGCTGTTCCTCTGTATATAGTAAGGTGGTGGTTCTCACTAAAGCCTCTGGTCTCAGTAACCATGAGTTCAACTCTCACTGACTGCCTGCAGTCATGTGTTGCATGAGGCATGAGTTAGCTGGCATCTGTCAGTTAAAATGTTCAATTGGAAATAAAGTAATGCTTAAAAACAAGCTGAGTTATATAAATGGGTGTTTAATAGTTGTTTCAACTAAGTACCTTTAGTTACTGTAACTCTGTAACTATAGTACATTCAACTCAAAATTTCCATTTCACTCTATTAAAGGGTTCAAGTGTATTGAATGTAGTCTGCTGCACTCACTCAACTAATGCTTCATTACTTAAAAAATTTAAGGCAACGTGTTACCTGAGTTTTTTTAAGTAAACTCTACTTATCTGGGTTTAGAGTGTAGGCTGCAGGTAGATTGGCCCTAGGAATTCCTGCAGGTGGTTGTCATGATGAATCTTGTTCCTGGAACCTTGTCCTCTGAACTTAGGGCTTACAGAGAAGACTTGACTTAATCCCATTGGTCAGAATGGTGTGAGACATTTTGCAGAAGTAGAAAATGTCAGTCCAGAAGAGTTCAGTGTCTGTATTAAGTAGATGTAATTCTATGGAAGGATAAGAGTCTGGATGCTTCTTGGTTGTTTTAAAATGGAGATCATCCACTTTGGTCTTGGTGCCCCTCAGACTAGTCGTTAGCTTGTCAATCCGGTTAGAAATAATCTGCTTCTCCAAGCTGAGGTTGTTCGAGTAGTCATCTGCATGAGGAAAAATAATACCTGTTCATAACCTTTCTACTTTAAAATAATACAGCAATCCCTCCATTGTTGTAGATTTAAGGAGTTTTTTATGTTTTATTTTGCCGTTCTTCCTAGCAAAGCCGAGCTTTGTGCGATCAATCATTACATTATAAAGTTTGGTGAGACATGAAATTATTATTAGAGTTTTAGTGGGAGATTTTGCTCCAGTAAGTATTGAATTTGTCACATTACAGATCTTGGTGTTGTGATGGCTTTCCAGCTGTTCGGTAGATCAGTCACGCCTGAAAATAATTTCATTTTTCTTTGAAGTCAGTTCTATATTTGTTGAGTTTTTCATGGATAACATGATTGATTGTTGGCCCGGGAGCTAAACTGGCTCTTAAACGTCTCCTACTTCTGAACGTCATTGTTCCGACCAGTTCTAGATTTCAGTCTCATTCTTAATTCTTAAAGTTTAGTCCCTCTTGAATGTCAAACCCACACTCTGTGTCAACTTCTTCACACTTGCTGACTCCGGAGGAACGACTTAAGACCTATGGACAATAACTCGTTTCCATGTCATAGATTGCTCTCTAAATTAATATGAGAGGTTGTTTTTACTCAATAAAATCCTAATTTGAGTGGGCCCAGGCCATCTGAAGCCTGTTTGAAGCTGTCTAAAGAGGTCAAAAGAGCCATTCAATTATCCAGATTCATATCCATAGACACCAGGGAGGCAAAAAGCAGTAAGGACACTTTTAGCTCCCCTAACAATAACAGACAGAGCGAAGCACTGATGGAATAAAGATTTTTTGTGAGCAGAATTATATTACAGAATACAGCCAAGCTGCAATGAGAAAGAAATTAAATTAATACCAATACTAATGCACATTGTGATGAACACATTTGTCCCCATTTGCTAAGTAAATTTACTCCAGACTCTGTCTGCATACATAAAAAGTTGACTTATTTGATGTTAATGATAATCAGCCTTGTTTCACAGCAGCTACTCTCAGAAGACAGCGTGCTCAGCAGATGTATCAGCGTTTATTTGTTCTTTAGATGCCTCATTAAATAATCAGTCAGCACAGAGGATCACAAAATGGCAAAATTATACAAATCAACTGATATGTTACAAAAGGACAAGGAGGACAATCATTCTGGAGCTTTTTGTCCTTTTCATAAAATCATCAAATCTTATTTAAAACGCCCTGTTTGGTTGTAGAACGATGGGTTTCGGCTGTGCCAGACACTGCAGGCACTTTGCTTTTGTGTCACTGGAGTTTCAAAGACTTGGTGAGACAGATTCCTGCACCTGTAACATTTGGGCCACTCCTCCTGAGTAAGGTTTTTCAGATGTCTCAGGTTTTAAGGGTTCCTTCAGGCGTGAATCTGAGGTCTCTGTGTCTGCAGCCGCACCCTTCTTGACGTCACCGTGGGACTTTCCATATAAGGAAGATCTGCTCACGTGTTCACCGCTCAGACGTCATTTCATTCATTCATTCATTCCTCGTCACAAGCTCCTACCTTATAGATAATCCTCCAGTCATCCAATTGGAACCAGTTAGTGTTCCTGATCATTTCCTTAGTCCCACACTTCAGACTGAGTCAGAATACGTCTTGGGTGTTCAGGTGTTACTAACTGTGCGTCTTTACCACCCAGCCTCAGAACTTCTCAGTTTGGGTCTGACCCAAGTTAGTAAATTTAAGTCCTCAGTCAGATTTGTGCCTGTTCTAGTGTAATTTTTTTCAGGATTTTTAAAAATAAATATGCTATTACTGGATATGAGTAACAGATATGCTGAAAAATGACCCAATTATACAAACAAGTGAAACTGGAAAACTGAGAATATGGTGCAGTCTGAGAGACCATCTAAAGGCTCAGGAACCTTTTGCAGGTGTTCTGGATTCATTAGCTGATTAGAGTGTGACACTTTGAGTCTAGAATATTGAACCTTTTCACAATATTCTAATTGTCTGAGATTTTGAATGTGGGGTTTTCATCACCTGTAAGCCATATTCATCACAATTATAACAAATAAAGGCTGAAATATCTGGATTTGCATGGAATGAGTCTATCTCATATATTAGTTTCACCTTTTAGGTTGAATTAATTAAATAAATTAACTTTTGCTCCATATTCAAATTTTTTTAGTTTCACCTGTGGGGCCTAGTTTACAGACAAAAAAAACTACTAACATTATTTCTCTTTAAAGAGATAAAATGCAAGAATCTATAAATCTATTTAGTATTATAGTTAAATGATATGTTACGTGAGTTCTATTAAGGGGATCCAAATTTTCTTGCATATTTTTATGAAAAAATAATGCAATAGTTACTTTTCCTGGTAATTAGTTACTTTTATAATCTTGTAACTCAGTCACTAACTCAGTTACGTTTTTACAAAGTAATTAGTAACTATAACTACTTTTTAAAGTAACTTTCCCAACTGTGCACAGAACAGAACCAAGCCTTCTACATGTTTCACCGTAGGTCCAGTTTTCTTTTTTGAATGCTTCATTTTTTGTGGTTGTGATAAAAGAACTGATGTGTTTTGCCAAAAGGCTCCAGTTTTGGCTCATTTGTCCAAAGGACTTTCCCTCAGAAATTTTATGCTTTACCAAAATGTAGTTTGGCAAATTCCAGTCTTGATTATTATTATTTTTTTTTTATGATTTTCTTACCATCATGGTGTTCTCCTCAGTCATCTTCTATTGAATCCACTTAGACTCAAACAGCTACAGATGCTGCCACCTGACACTGATGTACCTTGGCCTTGAAGTTCACCTATATTTTCTTTAGCGTTTGTTCTTGGTTCTTTGGAGGAGGAGGTAGAGCGGGTTGCCTAGAGATTAGAGGATTGTGGGATCGATCCCAGCTCCTGCCAGGGTATTCTGCTGTTGTGTCCTTGGGCAAGACACTTAACCAACTGGCCTATGTTGGTGGTGGTCAGAGGTGCCAAAGACGCAAATGGCAGCCTCGCTTCTGTCGCACCGCCCCAGTTCAAAAGCAATGTCTGATTTCCATTAGTTGATTTTGAGTTATTGTGTGTTATTGTTATTATTGTGTGCAATTTTCAAGTGATTCAAAATGTGAGTTTTTAGAAGCAATTCTCTTGTCACAGTTTGTTTGCAATTATGGCATAAGCCCCTGTTGACCCTGCTATATGTAAAACTACTCACAAAAATGATTTAAGTACCAATTTAGTGTGGTTAAAGCCAAAAATGTGCATAATTTGTTGCAATTTGTGTCTCCATCTAGCTGTCAGCAGTCAGAACCCAGTGTGGTACTGGTCTTCATCTCTGTGACATATAATTATTCACTGGTCCGATTACTAAAGCTAAAGAGAGAAATTACACCACGCAGCTAATGCCCCTGGATGAACACGAGTGTGTTTTGTGCTCTAACCCCATCTTCTCCCTGAGCTCTCTGGTCTAACAGTTAAGATTTTTCAATTTGGAGCAACATATAGTAGCTGGGGACGACTATTTTTAAAGTGAGAAATAACACTACTTACTTCGACTCTTATAAGAAATCTATCAAAAGGGAGTAAACATGGCACAGAATTAACCTTTCAGCTCCACCAATTCAGTCTCTAAAGAGATGTTGATGGAAAACTCATTAACAACATTTCATTTTGGCTCTCTCATTCCCCGAGAGGGTGAAAACAGCTTTGCCTAAGTTGGATTCCAAATTGGATAAAATCTCCCTGCACCTGGATAGGATGTAAAAAGAAAAATTAACTTCAAGAACCACCTTCTTTTTTATCTGAAGAGCAAACAGTTGTTCAAAGTTATCGAGGAGGATTTTAAGTGTTTTAAAATGGTTTCATAGCTACTTTTGTGATGTAAAATCCAAAGATCATGCTACACCAGTGGTGTCCCACTCTGGCCCTTAAGGACCCTCATCTGCTAACTTCCAGTCAAATAAACACGCCCCTAAGTATTCATAATTTCAAGCTTTAATTACATCCATTAACATGGGAGTCAATGGGAACATCCTCCTATCTGGTGTCAACCCCTAGCGGATGAAGGGGAAACTGCAATTTTTGTGACTGACATGTTGTCTTCACTTTAGGTGGGCGGAGTTTTCCCCTTGTGCTAAATGTGAAAATAGTCTTTTACTCGTATTTCGTGCATTAGTCGCCGATAGAAAATAGACAGGGAAATGCTTGAATTAGAAAAGCCACTCAATTGCACGTCATATTGTCAAGTTAGCATTCATTAATTCACCTATCTTGGCTCGCAACAGGGAAGGCTGTTGATGATTTAGCGTCCAGGAGACAGCTGAGCATATCTCGGCTAGTTGATGCTATCTGTTAGCATTAGCAACTCCACTACATGGTAAATGGGAAAAAATGGTAAATGGCCTGTATTTGATATAGTGCCTTATAGGGTTCTACAACCCCCCAAGGCACTTTACAACACAACCAGTCATTCACCCATGCACACACACATTCACACACTGGTGGTGATGAGCTACAATGTAGCCACAGCTGCCCTAGGGCGCACTGACAGAAGCTAGGCTGCCGAACACTGGCTCCACAGGTCCCTCCGATCACCACCAGCAGGCAAGTTGGGTGAAGTGTCTTGCCCAAGGACACAACGACTGGAACAGACAAGGCTCAAACCTGCAACCCTTTGGTTACATGGCAGGCACTTAACTCCTCTACTGCCATCGCCCAACACGGCAGAACTCCTTCAGGCTTGTGTCACTTGTGGTGTGACACCCCCCACCGTCACTTTGGGTTTTGTGCTTCAGTTGTTGTGTTTATTTATGTGGTTGTTTCCTCCTCTTCTGTTGCAGGTCTTGTTAAGGGCAAGTGGATGCACCTGGGCTTGGGTAGTTGCTGCCCTATAACACCTGCTTATTCTCAGATTGGGTTGGGTCTCTCCTGTGCAGTGGAAAGTCCTCCCTGACCATTGCTTATGTGACATTATTTATCCTTTAGATTTATTGAATAAATCTTATTGGTTAAATCCCCACTCCTCTGTTTGGTCTCCCTCCTTGTTATAGCCCACAGTCCTAGACCAGGTTGTAACAGTGGACATAAAACATCAACGATGCTAAGCAAACAGTCAGTGATAGAGCCATGTTGCTGTTAGCCAATCAGAGGAGAGCAGTGGCGGCTCGTCCATAGGGGGCGCTAGGGCGCCGCCCCACCACTCACAGGAAGGAGAAGAAGAAGATAGGAATCACAAAATATATTTAAAAAAACATAAAAAGTAAACTAAACGATCTATACACACCATATGGACTAAGTGCTGTGTGTAATCTGTGTTTAATAATGTTCTTTTTACTTTTAACACGGCCGAATCGTCGACGTACTTGTCACGTGTCCTCTCGCGGGCGCAGCAATCTTTACCATTGACTTAATATGGGCTAACTGGCGCATGTGCAGTGGGTCCCCAAACCGTCCACAACGAGAAAGAATAGGAGAGCGGTTGGTCGCATCTTTTAGCGATCGTCGCCGCCTCACCGGGTGAATTCTGCTCAGACCAGGGGGAGGAGATCGCTGATTGGTCAGGTTGTTCACCCCGCCCTGAGGGGAAAACTTTCCACAGGCTAGCGCGTCGTGCTAGTTCAGTTTGTTGTTGTAGCTGCTGCCGCGCACACCTCGACTATGGAGAAAACAAATACAGTTGCGTCTTTGAAAAGCGATCCGTTTAGTAGGAGGACACAACAGGAAAAACTTGGCCTTAAAGAGCTTGGACCCGACCAGCCGGACATTAAAATAAAGCAACAAACGCAGGACAGAGGGAGAAGTTACACAAGGATATTTTCCCAGCAAAACAATGCCAGCAAACAGTCTGATCAGCTCAGGATGTAGAACTTCACGAACCGAGTGGATTGTTTTTACTACACCACACGAATTATGGCCATAACCTGCAGGTAAGCCTCATTTTAGCTTTTGGCTTCAGGAAATTAGCATGCTGCCTCGTTAGCGGCTAGCACCGCTCCATACGGTTTGAACTAAGAGTGGTACTGCTATTCTTCTTGCTTTAATATAAACGCCTGCTTCTGTGAATATCTTGCGTTGTGTCACTGTGTGTTTTTCTGGATACGTGTAGCGTCTATTTTACGGCCTCACGTTTTTTTACAGCTTATTGGGTGTTGGTAGAAAGTGGATTCTATTGATCAGATTAGCCTACTCCCCTTAAGCGTGTGTGCAGTTTGTGTAATATATGGGTGAATGGATGAATATTAAGAACGTTTTTGTCAAAAAGATGACTTTTTGAATAACTTTGTTGCCGGAAGCGCTACTGTGACCGTCAGTTGTGTGACGCTGATGCATAAGAATCAATGGTAATTTGGCGTCCCCTAGTGGTGATATGTGGTTAGCGCCCCACCCAAAAAAAACTCACCGGCCGCCACTGGAGGAGAGATGTCCAAATATCAGGAAATAAGACTCCATAACCTGCCGTCTTCTGCTCCCCTCTCCTCTGGCTCACTTCTACCTCCTGAAACAGGAGCGCAAGAGCTTTTTTACCACAGGCATTCATTTATACTAGAGACCACTACAATTGTGTTGAATAAATGAGTGAACTTGGTCTTTTAGACACGACAGATGCAAATCATACGTGACTTGAAAAAGTGCGTAAATGTTAAAGAATTTCTCATTTTCAGGAAATATATCACAGTTAGCAAGGATTGTTTGACGAGAGTAATTAGGGATGCTATGTTTGGTTTGATGTAATTATTGGAATACATTAGAACAGTATGGTGCACGTCAATCAGTACATTGTAATTTGTACATTTGCACTCGCAGCAGGAGTTTAGGCGAAAGAGTCTGTCACTAGCTATAAAGCAGCTCTCAAATATTTAGCAAGAGAAAGAGCTTTGGCACTGTTAAATGGAACACTAAGGCAAAATAATCATTAGTCTGCTCGTTCTCTAATCCTTTCCTCTTGTTTCACAGGATGAGGCGTCCAAATCAGGCACAAGGACCAAAAGGACGAAAAGCAAAAAGACTAAATGAAAAGAAGAAAAAAGATGATCCTGTTTTAAACCATACCTACAGTTTGCTCTGTTTCATCCAGTGAACATTTGTGCAAAAATGCCCGTCTCTCTTTGTGTATCTATAAGCCTTCTATGAAGATTTAAAAGAAAGACAGCTGCATTAAAGCAAACTTGTGACTTTAACTGTGTGTTCTCTTAAATCCACCAGCTTTACACTAGCTGACATGGTTCTCATACAGCAGATAGCGTCCTCTCCTGATGATTCACCTCTCAGCCTGAATCTTTAGCTAAATAGAGTTTACACACCATCCATCCTAGTGTTTTCTAGGAGATATGCTCACACACTTCAGTGCTCAGCAAAATGAAGTTCGCAGAGTTTCAGCCACACAAGCGCTCCCCCACAAACACGTTCTTATTATTCACATGTCCAATTTCCCCGAAGCATTTGACATCCGCTTGGAGCCTGCTAAATATTCAACTTTTTCACACTTGCCCGTTCTCCCGGAGCGATTGCCTCACATTTATCTCCTTTGGGGTTTCTCCTCGCCTCCCGTTCTTCTCGGCTCTCCATTTTGGTGACACTCCATCCTGTCCCAGACACAGCTTGCATATAAAACACCGCAGAGCTTCTTCCTCAGTAGCACCTGGGTATTTTTGATTTGTGCACTTGATAATTAGGTTTCTTTTGTAATGACCTGCCTGTAATCGGAGACTTTAGTCTGCACTTGGGGGGGGGGTAAAACAAGCAGAGTGATGTTTCATTTAAATCCCACAAATGACAGAATGTAGACACAGATTTTTGAAATCTCCAAGTGTGCACATTTTATCTGCTAAAATAATAGCAGCTAATTCAGTTAGCGGAGATCTCATTCTCCCTGACAAGCTGTCATCACACTGAACCCAATCATCTCAGCCCATAATCATCATTTTTGGGCTTGTAAGGATCTCATATTCGTCTTCAAGGCTGAGGAGAATAATTAGCTATCTTATGGTTTCACCCGTACACTTCCGCCTGCTGATTGGGGTGACACTCATTGGCAGATCTTTGACATCCTGAAGCAAGTTTTTTTTTCTTCATGCAGCAGAATGTATGTTCTGCCATACTTTGGAAGGTATCCTGCTAAAGCTATGGAGGCCTATTAGTTAAACCTCAGAATAGAATTAATAAAATAAATTTCATAATTATAATGTAAAGTATAAACCAGTCAACAGTTATACAAATATATTGCTATGGTACTTATATGTAGGCATTTAAAGATGCCAAAAGTAATTTTTGACCATTTTGAAGTTTGAGAATAAAAGTTCTAAATCATTATTTTGGGGCAGCTGTGGATCAGTGGGAAGAGCGCTTGGCTGCCATGTGGAATGTTGCTGTTTCAATCCCGGTTCTGGTATAATGACAAGAAACGTCCTAATTCTGATAATTATTTGAATTGAATTCTTTGGTTTTGTTCAAGCAGAAAAACCAGCAGAAGGAATCAAATTGCTAGAATTTGACATTTATAATAGGTCAATAAAGCAACATTTACTTGAATCACTGGGAAATTGAGTAATTTAGATGGCAGCGTGGCTTATCAGTCCTACAGAGCTCACTTTCTCTTAACTGGGACTGTTTAGTAAGTCAAGTTGTTTGCAACAGAGCCACACTTTAAATAGCAGAAATATAATTTTTAGTTCAAAATCACAGAATTTGTAAATAATCCTTTTTTCTGAGTTATTCACCATTAAATTTTCTTTCTAATGTTTGTTTCTGATGATTCATGACTTCGAGGTGGCCACTTGCATGTCTGACAGCACCTTTCACTGCCTGAAAACTGTCATACAGCACAAAGCTGGTTTTAATAAAAATTCACCTGTTGCACACTGCAAAAACTGATTTTCAAGGAAGGATAAAAGCCTCATTTTTAGACATTTTATCTCATTTTAGTCTAAAAAGAAAAAAATCTCGTCTGCAAAAAATACTTCAAATTAGGTAAATATTCTTAAATATAATTGAGTTTTCATATTTTGGGAAAAATGTGGTATGAAAAAGTTGCTTGACTAGAATTGTTAAAACTAGCGAACATCTCTAACATTAGATTCTGTGGGTAGTTTCAAGAACTATGGTCAAGAAACTTTTGCTTACTCCATTGACAGATTTTTTTTTTTACTCAATAGGATATTTGAACATATTTAAGAATATGTATCTTATTTGTTTTTCCAGATAAGAAAAATGTTTCTTTTTAAACAACAAATAAGATAAAATGTCTCAAAAAAATAAGAGGCTACTTTTTACTTTCTTGAAAATTATTTTTTGCAGTGCACTGAAATAAAAGATCTGGCATTCTGGTGGAGATTTGTATTTATTCAAGACAATTTCTCTTTTTTTTTGTCTCTTGAGAAGTAGTTTAACCAGTAAATTAGTATTGACTTGCTAAAATATGTTAGTTTTTTCTGTATGTGAGTTTTTTGCATTGTGTGACTCCAACTGACCATAATTGTTCACTAAAGCTCACGTCTCGTCAGCTGAGAAAAAATCCATTCATCAAGTTGTTGAACAATGTGTGCACGAGAACAACACTAAGTGTTATATTTAGCTAACCGTGTGCACAGGTTTGTAACTGGCATCTTTTGTGTTCCAACAATTATGTGTGCTGGTGTGTGCAGAACTTCAGAACTGATGCTGAAATGTTTTTGCTTTTCCTAACAGAAATTATCATTGCTGGAGTAATTTACACACTTTAATAAATAAATAACTTTTTGCATGATGTAAAAGTATCAAGGGAAACATGTCGACTGCACACGATCCTTTCTAGCTTTGTTTTACATTGAGAAGTAATCTAACAACTTTACATTCTCCTTTGTAGTAAAATGTAAAGTTCTGAGAAAGATTATTAGAATGATTTAAAAGACTGATGAAGTTGAAAATACTGGTGACTGCAACATTTTAAAGCTATTATTTTAATATATTTGTTTTGAAATTGTATTTAGTCACAGTTTTTATTCATTTAACACTGAGCAGAGCTCCATAATTAAACATCACTAAACCGTAACAGACTGATCTTTGTTGGACAGAAAACTGTTAATCTTAACATTGCCTTGTTCTGTTGTTGTTTTTATCTTGTTTAAAATGTTTTATAATTGTTTTTTGTTTTATTGGACTTCCTTTGAATGTTTTATGCTTGTTTTTACTTTTTATCTTTGTTTTAATGTTAAACAACACTGTATTTGGTCTTATTATGTGTTTTATGATTGTGTTCAGCACCTTGGGCTTCTGCTCAGTTTGTGGAAGGTGCCTTATAAATGAATGAATGAATCTCGTTAACTACCTTCTTTTATCAACCACATAACTAATCTGAGATTCTCAATGAATTATTTGTTTCTTAGCAACAATATTTAAATATTAGCTCATTTCTTCTTGCTGCACAAATGACCTGTTAGTGCAGATTGTAATTTACATTGAACGTCTATGAGCAGAGAACGCGAGGAAAATCGGAAATGTGACCAGCCTTCAAAATAAAAGCCCACATTTTACCATTGTGGTGAGTCATGGATGACAGTCTTATTTGTAAAAACGATCAGATAACTAACCAGAACATTTTTAAACTCTGAGACTGCTTTTGTGCTTTTATGTTAATCTTTGTTTTTGTGGCTAAATTCCTTTAGGATGAAAATGATCCATGCATTCTTATTTCTGGCATGATTGAGCTGCCATGTAAAAATTCATTCATCTCATATGTATTTTTCTTTATGTTAGAAAAGTTTGCAACATTTGATCATATTTGTTTCGTCATATGTTATAATTTATTGGATTTTGTCTTTTTACTTTTATTTTATTTGATCATCTTTTTCTTCTACGTCTAGAACATTCCTCTGATGATGATCCATCTTAAACTATGGCTTAGTCAGCCCTGATTATCTGCGGTGACAATGATCAGTCTGTAAAGATAGGAAAACATATAAATATGTAAAATAAATTCATTTCTGTTCTGCTAAATTGCAATGGCAATAACTCTAGGCTGTGTTTCCAGCTGATGTCTAACATGTGATGGATAAAAATAAGCTTCAGCCTATTGCAATTTCGATTACAGCACCTATTCTGTAATTGTAACAAGACCAAAAAATGTACAAACGATTCATTCATACGGGAAATCTGTCCCTTGGTTTGATTTAAAACCAGCCCTCAACTGCTTTACTTTGAAAACCTGACCGGATATTTGTGAACTGACAGCTTGACGCTGGTGACAAAATCCTCTGTGCGCTCCGCAGTAGCCTCTCATCAGTCAGCGGCGCTGTTATTATGAGAGTCCAGAAGAGACACCCGGCGGAGCTGGACTCAGATGAGCGGGTGATAATGTGATAAACAGCAGCAACATCCATGTCCTACTGCTGGAGGAAAATGGAAAAAGTGTCTCCATCATCCAGCCTCTGGTCTTCCGTCAGCTCCACTTCTCCAAAGTGGAGCGGAACGTTCGGGCGCGTTTCTGGACTTGTCCGCTCCTCCAGCGCGCGCAGTGCCACAAGTCTACAATGATTTGGGCTTCTCATTAAACTATGGGCGCGCACATCCTGGAGTCCAACTCCAGCGGCAACCAGACGCCTGCGGTGTCCGAGGCTGGGGCTGTCCTCCCGGGTTACCTGGTGGTGATCTTATCGGTGCTCATGGTGACTCTGGTGATAGTTGTGGTGGCTGGTAACGCACTGGTCATCATGGCCTTTATTGTGGATAAAACGCTGAGAAACCAGAGCAACTACTTTTTTCTGAACCTTGCCATTTCGGATTTTCTTGTGGGTAAGTTGCTGCTCTCCTTTTCTTTGTTATTCAGTCCAGCTCTGTTAGGTTTTCATTTTACGCACGGCCACAGACGATCCGCTACTGATGACCCGTGGGGAATTTGGTGATCTGGTTGTATTATTTGATTCATTCATGCGCGTTTGTGCGTAATAGTATTTCTTTGTTTTACAGCTGTGCACTCACAGTCCTTTAGTAAGTCTGCAGCACAGGAAATGATGCTCACTCCTAATAATACATAATTGGCTCTTGCTCCTAAAATCCATTTAACACTTTTTTGGTAACACGCAACATTCAGCAATTAATCTGTCACATGTGAAACAGATCTGACCTCCAGACTGTGAGGAGGTGTGAATGATAATCATTTGAGGTGTTGAATCATCACGCAGAGCGCGCGCCTTTGTGTTCCAGGTGCTTTCTGCATTCCGGTGTACATCCCCTATAACCTGACGGGCAGGTGGATGCTGGGGAAGGGGCTCTGCAAAGTGTGGCTGGTCATGGACTACCTGCTCTGCTCCGCCTCGGTCTTCAACATCGTCCTCATTAGTTATGACCGCTTCCTGTCAGTCACACGGGCGGTAAGTACAGGCTGCGAAGGTGCTCATTAACACACCAAAGTCCACAGTCAGGTGTGAAATGAGCCACTCTGGAGCTGATGCTGCTGCAACAGGATGTCAGTGACTTCTATAGCCTCATCCTTACAGGGATGTTGGGTTCCATCTGTCTTCAGTTCACACATCACTGAGTCGTGTTGTAATCCAGACACTAAAACATGTAAAACTGCTTTATTATTATTATTTTAATTGAGCTGACGTTTCAATAATTCTAAGGAGTTTGGCATATGCTCAAATATGGAAGCCCTTAATGGTAAACAGAAAAAAATAACTTTTCAGACGTTCATCTTTCAGAAATGACAATTTTTTTTTAAAGCTTGTGTATCTTCAGAAGACGAATTTCATTTCTTAGTATGTCAAACGATACATTTGAAGTGGGACAACCTATGATTTATTTATTTTACCATTTGCATTTTAAGACTTCCATAATAAAGATGTTAGTTGTAGTTGATTTGCTACAAAAAATGACTGAAACAAACACCGTAACAGGGATGCCTCCAGAAAGTTTTTAAAGGGGTGGCCAGATGGGGGCCACTGAAAGTCTTGGAGTGGTGTACCTATAGGAGGAAATCCCGGTGGGGACAGGGGGGACATGACCACCCCACATTCCATTAAGTGTCCCCCCCAAAAAAGTATTGTAAACATATATACATATTTTATAATGCAAACATACAAAACAACGTGTTTTAATCATTGAAATATTATGATCCCCCTATTCTTCAAAGTGGTACGGTCCACACAAGCTGTTTTGAACAGGCGAGGCTGCTGCCAGTTTGAGCAGCGAGCAGCCCAGTCTCACAGGAGGAGAGGATAACAGCAGTGTGTGGTAAAGCCAGTAAATTAATCACCACACCACTAGTTCTACCAAAAAAATACCGTAAATCCTCTAATATTGGCCTGTACTCCATTACCGGCCGGGTCTCCTATATTAGCCGGTCTCACTGTCAGCGGGGGTAAATAAAGGCCGGTCTCTAATAGTGGCCGGGGCTACTATTAGAAACATGTGGTTTTTGTCCGGAGATCGACGGTAAAGTGAGCCCTCACTCGATTTTTTGAGGCGCACGCATTCCACGTTTTACGGTAACGGCGGACTAGTGGATCATAATCTCCGGCTGCAAGATGAGCAGAAACAGAACGGATAATGCTAGTTTGCAGTGATCACTTCATCAAAGGTAAGGGCTTACTAAAGGTTTTTATGGCGTTTTATTGTTTGTTGTATCGAAGGTGAGCAAAAACAGACTAGCAGGCAACTACTTCAGGGAACAGTTTTTTACTTTCGTTTTTACTCAGGCGGAGATCAGGCACATCCAAGCAACACATATTCCAAAGAGTCACACTGCCACCTACTGGCAGGATTTATGAACACAGGCCCCATAACCTCACAGTAATTTAGAAACGCAGCTACAAAAACAGCAGGTAAACAGTTTGATACTGTTTTCACGTGTCCTCACCGCAAATAGCTTATGCTATATGAGTGCTAATGTTTTTAGCAGTTAGCTCAGTGTTGTAACGTGGCATTAATTCCGGTACCTTAATAAAAATATAAAATCAAACAAATGTACCAGAAATGTGGATTTAAAAAGGCATAAAACGTTAGTTATAAGTCCGACTTTTAAAATGAAATGAGTCATAACCTAAAGGAAGATATCACGTCTGTGCCAGCACATTTAGAACACTCACTTTCATCCGTCACGCTGTGTTTTATAGTAGAGCAAAACACTTCCTGTCCACTATTTGAGTTCAGCGCGGCGGCAGGGTCACCTGAGTGAAACTCAGCAATCATCACTTTTGATTTGCATGTGAGACTTCAGTCACCGCTCAAATAGACACAAAATCTTGTTTTTATTCATTCTACTGGTAGTTTATTTTGCTCAAATTGAAATATAGGCCTGCCTCTAATTCTGGCCTCCTTCCAATAAAGGCCTGAACCAGGATGCGCTTGAGTAAATAAAGGCCCGGGCCTGTATTAGAGGATTTACGGTAGCTTTGTCTGTGCTACATTTAGGTACTTTCCTAATAAAATGTGCCTGTTAAGGAGCCACACTGCTTTCCTCTTGATTCATTTTGTTTACTACACTTCTCCAAGTCTGTGGACTAAAAATGCAAAAAAAATAAAATAAAAAAATCAAAGCTTATTCTCCATTTTAAAAGCAAAAGACAAAGAAGCTAAATTGTTTCACTAAATATGGAATTACCACCCAATTTAATAATGCACCTCATTATTCATGGCATCAGTCTGCAAACCAAAGCATGACCCTTTGACTGCCAAAAAAACCCCAAACAATCTGACCTGAACCAACCAAAACCATTTTAACTGTTACTAATATAAATAATATTTAAGGATATATTAACAACCGCGCTCATAAAAATTCAGTTTGGAATATCTCAAACCCTTAAAAACCTAATAGGGTGCCGTTTTAATATTTATTCCATATTTCTATAAATCTAATATTTCAGATGAGCGGAAGACTAAATTGAACTTTTTAGAACAAGCACCACAACGTTTTTTTAATCTCTACATCAGCACCATGAAGAGTAAAATGAAACTACACTGAAGTTAGTTTTATGTTGTAAACACATGTTGACAGATATTCCAGTAGAGTTTTTAATGTTTTACCAAATTGTGACACTAGAGCAGGTCTGATCATCTCTGTGTTGCTTACAGACAGACTACAGGACATAAACTTTCACTTCATGTTATTGATCGCTCCAGGATTGTTCTTCTAGATCATCATTTTCATATTTAATATGATTATTTTGATGGAAAATTTGTAGATTCTTTTAATAACTTCCACATCTTGTGGCTTGGTCTTCATGGTGATGTTGTAGTACTACTGTTGTAGTACTTTACCTTTAGGCTTCACATTCCATAACACTATTTAACATGCTGGAGGTCCACCCTGCATGCTGCAAAGCAGCAGGCGATAGCAATTTTTGAAAAGCAAAAACTCATAACAGATTTTTAGGAGTTTTATTACACAGTTATGTACAGAATATAAAATATCCTGCATTATGGGACCTGGGGACCTGCCTTCTTATAAACTCCAGTGTCTTATTCTGCAGTCTGTTCAGTGCTCTGATCTGTGGACAAAAAAAATTATCCATGAATAAATAAATTAATTCCCACTAAAAGTTTGGAAATATTATTTCAGTTAATTATTTTTCCTCTTTAACTGTACCACTTGGTGTTTTCATCATTTCAAAGCTTGATTAGTCACCTTTACAGCGAGGCACACCTGGTACCGGTTATGTATCCTTGAAATGAGCAGCACAACTAATTATGTTATTAGCACCCCTAAAGATGTCCAGAATGTCCTGCAGTAGTCTTAAAACACATATTGGTTTGATTTTAGACTTTATAGATTGTAAAAGTGACTTTCCAACAACATAAAAGGGGCTATGGTGGTAGAGGAGTCATGTTCCCACCCAGTAACTGGAGAGCTAGTCTGTCACAGCCGTTGTGTCCTTGGGCAAGACACTTCACATTGCTTACCTGCTTGTGGTGGTCAGAGGGACCGGTGGCGCTTGCGTACGGCAGCTTTGCTTCCGCCAGTGTGCCCCAGAACAGCTGTGGCTATACTGTCGCTCATTACCACCAGCATGTGAGTGTGTGTGTATGTGGCTGAATGTCTGATGTGCTGTAAAGCTCTTGGGGGGTTGCAGAACTCTGGAAGATGCTATGTAAATACAGGCCATTTACCATTTTTTCCATATTTTAATTTAATAATACTAATGAGTACTATTAAATGGTAAATATTAACTGAAACAATTTTTCCAAACTCTTATGCATCTGGTCATCTGGTCAGGGGGAGGCAATCAGGATGTAACAGGACAGCTGTTGCCTTCCTTAGTGCCCCCATTGGTGCCACATCTGGGCGTCTGTTTTTGATCATTTTTGAAAATTTGACTTATTTTTTGTGTAAAATAAAAACACTGCAGAATGTAGAAGATGGATCATTTTGCTTGATCTAAAGAGAGACCAAAGTACATATTTAGGCGCAATAATGAATAGGGTCGTGTATTGATGATAATCTGGCGATACGATATATAGACGATGCCATATATTGCGATACTAAAAACCAGATGTTTGCAGTTTTAAGACAGAATTTGATAGGTAAACTCAGGTCAGACGCTTCCAGAACACATCCAGTGTTACCACGAGATCTCGCTGTTCAGTCAGAATGAAGGCAGTAAAAACTGCTGCCACCTAGCAGTCGGAGTTTGAATTGCACCACTAAAAAAAATACAGTAAATATTTACATGTAAATTCGCAAACAAAACAATATACTCTACTTTTAAATAATGATTCAGTATCTTAACATCAAATATCACAATTATTTGATATCTTCTTATATCCCTACTAATTATAATGTTTAGTTTGATGGATAAAAACCACTATATGAAAACATTATAACCATGATATAAACTATGTTAATTTTGGTCCTCTGGACATTTCTGGAGCTCTTTATTATTACAAATGATTTTTGTGTTTGCATTTTGATGTTATCACACAGCTCTATGTATGGTATGTGAATCAGTCCCAACTTTGTGCATTAAATAGCAATTAAAACATTACAAGAGCAGGACAAGTCAAACTGGAAGTCAGATTTATTTCCCTGTAACCTCAGCAAGCTTTCCCAGTTCTGTGGGGTTTTAATTTTATATCTGGTAAAACCTCTGAATGTTGACCAGGTGTTTTGAAGCACTTTTCCTTTCTTAAGTTAAGTAATAAATCTGACGATGAGTCTTTGAAAAAGAGATTTGAACCCTTTGTTCTTATATTGAAAACGTGGGAGCCGATGTGAAGCTGTATTTAGGTTTATCAAATACAGCGTTCCATATCTTAGATAATGTCGTGGTTATGCAAGTGGCTTCATTCTGGTTTTAGTAAACCCTTTTCATGATCTTTTTGTGGGTGTAGAATCTGGAATGATAGTGCGGAGGAAACACGAAGGTCCAGTCAACATCCGCTGCTGAGGGCCAGCATTTTGTAGAAGTGACTCATTCTTTTGAAGTTAAACAAACAATCCAAATACTAGAATGCTCTAAAGATGGGTTTCACAAGGAAAAGGACTTTAAATTTAAAAAGCTAACTATTAGTCATAAAAAAGAGGGTACTTTTAGGTTTTCCTTTATGACATTTGAATATTCTCACATTGTCAATATTTTAAAAGTATATTCATTCTAGATGAATTTTTCAAATTCAAAAATACTTTAATAATCCCAAATTTCTTTTATTTAATTGGATTTTTTTAAATTTTAAGTAATTTTCCTACTTCCTGAAGAGGCTTTTCCAATAAAATCTTCATTGATCTGTTTTGATCTTGATTTGACTGACAGCGCTCACCCTGCCAGGAAATCTTATCTCTGTCTTTCTCGGGTGAAATCTACAGAGAGCAGCACCTCTTTCGCTTGCAGCCCAACAGTCTGCTTTTGAAGTGAGATCTCAAGATTGGGGCCCGTTTCAATTATGAGTGATCATAAAGAAGTGCCGTGTCATTATCAGTGTTAGTCAGTTTGTTTTATCACCTCTTAAGGTGGTCACCAGTGAAACACCCAGCTGCTGCCACCATAAAGGCACTTTGAGGGTTTAATTAGAAAAAAGAACAGAAGAAGAAGAACAAAAGAACCAGCAGCAAATAGAGGAACCGTTCTAAATGAGGGTTCAGCCTGAGAGGAGGTGAAGTTTAAAAATGCAGCAAGTGCAGAGAGAGAATGAGCGATTGGAAACCAGATGTCTCTTTCACAGCCGTGTTGCATCAGTGAATGTGGCTCTCAGCCCAACATTCCCCGGCTCTCTTTGGCTTCAGTGACACACCGTGGAATAAGTGCGTCATGAGTGGGTTTTATTTACAGCACCCCTCTGCAGCTCTGATACGACACAATAAAAGCTTTGACTGAAGAGGAGACTCTGAGCAGGAGCCAGCGTGTTGTGTTAGAGCAGCTGTGCCTGTTTGAAATGTCACCAACACTGATGTGAGGAAGCAGAGTTTGTGTTCAAAGAGCATCCATGTGAGTCAAACTCTTCTCATTGCAGGTTAAATACAGAGCTCAGAGGAACATCACCCGCCAAGCCGTGCTGAAGATGGTGGCGGTGTGGGTGTTGGCCTTCCTCCTCTACGGTCCCGCCATCATCTTCTGGGAGACGATCGTGGGTCAGAGCGTTGTCCCGGCCCACGAATGCTACGCCGAGTTTTACTTCACCTGGTACTTCCTGCTCAGCGCTTCTACCTTTGAGTTCTTCACCCCGTTTGTGTCGGTGGCCTTCTTCAACCTCAGCATCTACCTTAACATCCATCGCAGGAACAAGAACGGAAACGCTTCTGCCGAGGAGGACGCCGTGCCGCGGCGGAAATCCAAGAAGCACAAAGACGGAGTGGGCTGGTCTGTGTTTTTTGTCAAAACTCGGAAGGTGACATCCAGCGAGCCCGCTGCTATCTCTGCGGTGATCGAGGACGACGACATCCTGTCACCGTCTTCCAGCGAGTGCCCTGACACCAGTCAGATCTTTGTACAGAGGGAGAAATTCTCCCCACATAGAAAAAACTCCAGGCTGTTTCAGCCCACAGCCTCCTGCATGGCTCCCGGCCGGAGAACTCCGGGGTCGCGTCTTTCCAGAGACAAAAAGATCGCCAAGTCTTTGGCCATCATAGTCTGTATATTTGGAATATGCTGGGCTCCGTACACACTGCTGATGATTATCCGTGCTGCCTGTGGCGGTGAATGCGTGGCAGACTACTGGTACGAGATGACCTTTTGGCTCCTGTGGCTGAACTCGGCCATCAACCCTTTCCTCTACCCTCTGTGCCACAGCAGCTTCCGAAGGGCTTTCTCAAAGATCCTGTGTCCCAAACGACAGTCGGTGCAGCCTCAAATGGAGGCTCAGTCCTGTTAGGACAAACTCTCTCACGCAGCCATAAGTTATGAATGCTCTAAACATTGATGGTCATACACTGTAAAAAACTAAACCCATATTATGTTCTTCCATGATTAAAAAAAAGATGTTTGTATGTAAGTGAGAAGTGTCGGAACAGCAATACAACGATGCCGAACAGAGCTGGAGATGCTGATAATGATAGCGTAGGGAAGCTAACTCCCACGGCATCAGTGTTAGCAGATATAATTGCTCTTGATTAAAGCGCCCCAGAGAGCCACTGTCCAATTTTTCAAACGCTGTAAATGTTGGTTTCAAAATGTATGTAAACCTTTACTGTAAGTAGCACAATAACGTGACTTTCAGATCTTAATGTGCTCCAGCTGTGAGGTGATGACTTCTGTAGCCAAATCATCATTGATTACCATCATTTAGTTCAAGGTGTTGTATTAGGCGTGCTGTACAGCGCATAAAGATGCTAAATTATTGTCTGTCTGAATGGAAGCAGAGAGAAAGGAACGCAACTAACATCTACGTTCATTCTTTTAAAAGCAGCCTGGATGAAAAGCCTTTTAAGTTCCATTTGCATGACGCTGATAAAGAGTAAGGACCTAATGGTCCTTTAATGTTTTCACAACCCCCGGCACATGAAATCCTGTCGCTTTACCTTTTTAAAAAAGGAGCTGTTAATTTGAAGAAGACCTTTTGCGTTTGCCTTCAAAAAGCCGATCCAAGCTTTTCATCATCATGCAGCAATAGAATTACTAATGCTGAGTCCTCAAACTTCAAAGCACAAGAAAGGAGGAAGTGACTACTGGCTGTCATTTTGTTTTTTCACAGTCAAATCTTACGGTCTTGCTCTGTCTGCAAAGAATTAGTCTCTAAGGTTGATGTTAATGATGTCCGTGAAATGAAAACAAGAGTAAAGCTTTTGTTCAAACATTACAGCTCTGTTGGAGGACGTGTAAGGTATTTATTCAAAGATTTAGCTTCTTTTGTACGAAAATATCAAAAACCTAAATGCCAGATTTGATTTAGAAACTCTAGTCTGCACAAATGTTTTATCCAGGGACTGGATCTGCATTAGGATGTTTACATTGCTGAGAAAACAGGCTGTTACACATCAAATTACATAAGGTTTTATAATAAAATTAGATTTTTTATAAAGCTTAAAAATTAAACTTAGCTGTTTCTTTTTTACAGTGCACCTGGTTGTGTTTAGTATTTTTATTCTAGTTCCCTCTTGACTTTAATTCCTAAAACATTAACATGCAACCAGGTGGTACAAAATTCAGTTTGTTGGGAGAAAAACAGATAAGCTGATTTTTTAAAAGAAACCTTCTTATTAGACTTGATCTGGACTGTTCAGAAGGTAAATTGCTCTGCGTCTGCCTTCAGACTGTATATCATAAAAGTCATCCTCAGTCTGTTTGCAGGGAAGATAAACAAGTTCAATTAAACAGACTTCAATCTGATCTGCCTGTAATCAAAACATTTCAATTAATTCTGAATAAAAATGATTAACTTAGTTTTGTTTCAGCTGAATCATGGTAAAAACTGCCAAATCTAATCAAACGTGTGAGCCGAATAACTTTAATTGCCTAATTTCATCTAATTCAAAATCAGTTTTAATGGTAGCGGTCTACTTTGAATGGAAAACAGTTCTGAGTTTCTACATATTTGTGATGACTTCAGCAGCAGATGTTGCTCTCTTTTACAGAGCTGTGAAAAAATATTTGCCCCCTTACAATTTTTTTCTGTTTTTGCTTTTTTTTTGTTGCACTCAAAGGTTTCATATCAGCAAACAAAGTATAAATATACTGTTTACTGGATAACCACCTGCTCTACCCCCTGACAGAAAAAATCAAGTGTGACAAACAGGAAAAACAGAAGAAATGTGTTTTGGGGAAAATGTTTTTTTTTTCCACTGCAGCATATTTAACAAACACTAAGATCCAAAACTGATCAGAGTAAATCAAGAAGTCCTTCAGGTTTTCTCCACCTTTGTGCAACAGAAAATTGACATTTTTTAAAGGTTTGAAGTGTATCAATGCAAAAAGAAAAAAAAAAAAGGTAATTCTGTAATTTCTTTGCACTGCTAATGGCCAGATTAACAAATGTGATGCAGGAAAGTTCTGGTTTGAATGTTTGATCAGGATCAAGGAGGGTAAATCTGCTACTGTCTGAGTGGAATAAAGATCTGCATCTTCATCGTGGTAGGGTGGTGTTACCAATCTGTTATTTATTTATTTATTTATTTATTTATTTATTTATTTATTTATTATAAACAAATGGGGGGGGGCTCATCATCATCTCTGAAAAAGAGAATTTCCACTGGAATGAATGGAAAACTAATAAATAAAAGTTGACAGCAACAATGAACAATCTATTTTAATGAAGTATTTATGCTCCGATCACACAAATTGTAAAAGTTTTCTGCTTGAATATGACTTTGGAACAAACACCCAAACTTTACAATCAGTCTAACATTCTCCCCGGGACCCAAACCTACTAGTAATGACCTTTTTTGTGCTCGTTAAACTGTTATGTGAAGCTCTGAACTCGGATGCAGCTGCGACTGTTTGACTTGTGCTAATTTGATTTTGTTTAAAACAATCTTAATCTTGTTGATGCTTTACAAAACAAATGTGAGTATAATAATGATTTCATTACTTTATATATGATGAAATGGTTATGGACTGAATCATTGCATGTACCTACCAGCTATCTTCACAAAAACGGACATGATGCATCATCAAATGTGGGTAACGTTTTACAATAAGGGTCCCTTTATTAACAGTTACTTAGTATATTTTTAAGTATTAATAAACTATTAAATAAAATATTAACAACTGCTTAATCGTGTTATGTAATGCATTACTAAGCAGACACCACCCTGGCCTTTTGTCCTAACAATAACAGTAATGTTAATAAAGGGACCCTTATTGTAAAGTGTTATCCAAATATCTATTCTGAATGTCAAGACTTTACCATAGGCAATAATAATAATAATAATAATAATAATAATAATAATAATAATAATAATAATAATAATAAAAAAGAAAGATTCAGTCTTTCAGCTCTGAAAGTAAATTACTTAAGATCTATTGCTCTAAAGACATAATTTCTGTCTGATGTGGGATAAAAAATGAAAAAAAAAAAGTAGTTTGGCTCCAGAAAACCGATCATAGTTTGAGCAATTTAAAAAAATAAAAATATTAATTAATTTTCTTTACTTGACAACATCAAAATTGATCCAAACACATCTTTAGTTACAGATTCAGTTTCATTTCTGCTCTACAAATCTTTTTATTTATTTCAGAGAAAAGCGTTTTTGTTTTGTACGACTTACCACCTGAATGAAAAATGACCAAATTGATTTCATAACTGAATGAGATTGGATGAACATGAGCTTAATAAGAGCTGAGAGAGTCGACTGAATTAGAGATTTATGAGTTGAGTCCATAAAACCAGTGATAAATGCACCTTTAGAAGACACATATGAACATTTTTCCTTTATGATGAGTTCAGTTTGTTGTAATTCTTCTGGTTTCTGTAATAAAATAAAACAAACAGCAGCTGAGAGTGAGAAGAGGATCTCTGTGCTGTTTTCTTCATAAGATCTGGGAAAATAACAATAAAGGAATGTCATTTAAAACGCATCAAGAAAAGCCCATCAATGGTTTTATTTTCCTTTTAGAGAATACTGTGAAACATGTGTGGCAGAATTCTGGGGCTTTGACCTTTGTTTCATATTTCTGGCACAGACTGACAGAAAACCCAGCAGAATCCTTTGGAAGTCATCCTTGGGAATGAAAGACAGCCAAGAATCCTCTGTGTCATTCCCCCTGTGGGAATTAGGTGGAATATCTTGCGGGGGAGAAAAAGAAAAAGGCCAAGGGACTGTTGCATCGTGGGATGGATGGATATGATTCACATCTGCAGGTGCTGGCTTCTATCACACCTGGTTCTCGCCAGCAAAATCAACATAATGAACCAACAATGCTGGTGCAGAAGCAGCAGCGAGAGCATGCTCAGTTTCAGAGGAATATGAGACTAAATCTGTTCTAATCTTTGGATTTACATTTTTTTGAATCATAATGTAAACACCCCAATGTTCTACTATCCTTGAATAATTCTTTTTCAACCAGTGTGCAGAAAAAAACCCACATTTTAGCTGTTTTTTTGACAAGAACTATTCAGGATAAATAAATAGTGGTGGTGTTATTCTCCCGCTGACCTCTGTTAATAATAGTAATTTAAACGCAGCACTCGCTGTGCTTGTGCAAAACCTGCGTGGAAAGTGAAAATGTGTTTTTGAGTAGGCCTACCCAGCCCAGAACCAGAGGCACAGGAGACACTACCTCAAAAATTCATCAGCTGGGAATGAGGAGGGGGACTGACGGGTAACTCTGGCAATAAAAATGGATGACAAAGTCAATTTGGAGGCATTTCATCAAAGGTCAATGGAGAATGAGAAGAGTGGGCGGTGGTGTGTGTGACCTGTGCTGAGACGCAGGTGGACTTGCAAATAGAAAACAAATTGCTCAGCAAAAGTGTTGACATTGTTTAGGAGCGCAGCAGAAGACCCGGGAAGCAGCGTTCACAGCCTCTCAGGAAGAAAATTAGACGCAGCTCGTTCTGCTTGATGTCGGGATTTAAATGTGGTGACAGGATATAATTGTTGGTTAAAATCTAGTGAACGTAGAAGAGAGATCCGCTGTGGGGGAGGAGTGAATCCACAAAACTCAGGCTGTTGATGAAGGAAAGCTGCTCACGGAACCAATACACGGGTTTTAAATATGACGAGCTGAAGTGCTGTGAAAACATGTTTACAGATTTTTATTGTTATTTGCTTTACTGTCTCATTTAAATGTTTCAGATGACCAAACACAGTTCAGAAACAAAGATAATCTGAGTAAAAGCAAAGGTGATGATTTCATTCATTAATAGATGGAAAATATGGTTCTATGTGTAAAAATGAACTGACCCCTAAACTTACTAACTGGCTGTAACACTTTTGGCATTCAAGCATTAATTTTGTCCCACAGTTTTCCAGCATGAATGGCCTGTTAAAGGTCAAAGGTCAGACATTCTTCTTCAGGATGTTTGGTAGAGAGCAGAATTCATGGATCCACCAGTTATAGCAAGTGGTCCAGGATATGAAGCAGCAGAGCAGCCCCAGACCATCACACCACCACCATGTCTGAATGTTAGTATGATGATCTCTTTCTACTCCAGATGTGACAAGACACACTGCGTCCAAAAGGTCCTGCTTTTGTCTTCACAGAATATTCTCTGGTATGGAAACATGTTAAATCTATACTTTTACAGAGTGTTGCACAAGCTCAAGCAGAATGTGTTTAAAAGCCTAATGTCCCTACTCCTCTGCCTCTTTTGAGAAGGACTGGCTGTGCATTATGGTTAAAATTAAAATCATTACATAATGCTGGTGAAGGTTCTGGAGAATTGACAAAGCTCCTCGGATGAGAAGCGAAACGTCTTCAAGAAACCAAAGAAGTCCAGTTGCCTTCATTTGAACCCCTTGGATCATTACATAATCCATCTGCAAAGAAACAGAATTTTCCATTTTTACCACCTTCACACCCTGGCTGTGATCACTGGTGATTGTCGGTCACTGCAAGTCCCAGACTCCTGTAGAGTAACTGGTAATATGATGCTGAAGTGGATAACATCATCAACAACTCTTTGGAGTAAGTGTAGAACACACACACACACACACACACACACACACACACACACACACACACACACACACACACACACACACACACACACACACACACACACACACACACACACACACACACACACAATTCTGATCACCCTGCTGGAGAGCATAATTAACCCTCAGGCTGTGCTCATGCTAATTTACTTTGAGAGATAAAACCTCCGGAGAGCTCTTACCACAAGAGGTCAATCAACTGTGACTTTCCTCATGTTATTTATGCGCGTGTTCTCCTAATAACAAAATAAGGTAAAGTAAATCTTCAAAAACATCACTTAATCTTTTTTTCAACTACATGTCATTTATGTCATTTGGGATAGAAAATTTGATTAACATGGATTTTGCAGCTTGTCTGATTACATCACCTACTTAGTATTAGTATTATCAGCCCCAAGTTACAGAAAGTCCCTTAGAATTTGTATGGCACAAACTTAGTATTCCATGATTTCTTATACCTAGAAATTCCCTGTTACCGTTCTTTAGTAATGCCCTGACACCTTCTCTGTAATGCACTGCACTAGTTTTGCTGTTTGGTTTACATTATTTCTGTTTTGCCCCCCCTGGACCTCTGAGTGATTAGGTCAGGTCCTCTGGCCAGATTCTTAGATGCTTTTTCATACTCCCTCCCCCCTGTACACTTCTACCTCTATATTTTCAGTATTCAATGTTTTATTGTAACTAGTGTGGTACACGATACTAGTTCTGCTGTATGTTTTATACTATTTCTGGTTTTCCCCCTTCTGGCCACCTACGCCCTCCCCAAACTGGTTGCCACTCATCTTTAGTTTCCTAGTTCCAGTTTTTTTCCATAATCCCTCCCCACCACTAGTCACCTGTCACTTAGAGTTTTCCAGTTGTAGTACTCATGTTTTATTGGAATTTCTGTTAGTTTTCTAGCTTTAGTTTTCAATGTTCTATTGTAATTCTGTTCATTTTATGTTTATTTTGTCTGTGAAGCACTTTGTGACTGCTACTGTGAAAAGTGCTACATGAACTAGAAAATTCCTGCTTGGGCCCGCTGGCACAAGATAGTGGCCATGTGTCATAGATTTCAGGGTGATGTTGGGGTGATCACCCCCAAAATCATGATATTTGGGTGACGTTTGGGGGGTGTACCCCAACGTGAGCACCCCTAAACCCTGATATGCCCCTTAATAAACAACTTCTTCTTCTTCTTCTTCTTCTTCTTCTTCTTCTTCTTCTTCTTCTTCTTCTTCTTCTTCTTCTTCTTCTTCTTCTTCTTCTTCTTCTTCTTCTTCTTCTTCTTCATGAAGCTGAGTTTGCAGTTATGTTGGCTTTTGTGGTCACTTCCTCTTTCTAACATCATGAGCAGCTGTATAATTCTGGTCTGTTTCCATACATCCCCAGTGTGGCTTTTGTAGGTTGTGCTAATGTTCCCATTTTCACCTCCACAGGTTGCAAAGCAGCATGTATTCACAAAGTGGTCATTTGCATGAGCTCTCCACAGCTCTCCAAACATAATAGCTACTTACGTGACTAATCTGAAACCTTTTTTGAGTCTAGCCAAAAGAAACATCCTGCTCTCCCAAAATGATGTGAAATATTAACATCTCACAACCACATCATGTTTTGTTATCTGGCTCCTTTTTCTTTTCTTTTCCTAAATTCAGATATTTGTTTGCTGTGATGAGGGGGTTGGGTAGATGTAGGCCTGCCACAATTATTTAAAATGATTTGTTTTTAAAATGGTGTAAACAGCTTATTTTTAGTGGTGTGTTAAATACATGTTGTGAAATTTCAATGGAATGTCTGACGAGCTTTGATCAAAGAACAAAAAGATTATAGCTCTGAAGCGCTCTCTTACAGCTTGACTTCTGAACTCTTTTGTTTGCAGCTGATAAATGAAAGAAAAAGCAAACACGTAACTCCCAAGACTTTTTTTGCAGCTTTTTAGATGATCATAGTCACACAAAGGACTGCATCTCTTGATGGGAGTGTTTCATATTAATCCTGACAGTTTACAAAAGCACACATGAAAGTCAGATCTAACTATCACTCAGCAAACACTTTCTTTATTCATCATGGGTTAAACTGGCCCAGATTAAGCCTCCTTCACGCTGGATTGAGACCCTGCTCTCTATGACCAACACAAACTATTAGAACGGCTGAATTGGAACAAATTTCAAAAAACCTTCTAGTGTTGAAACAATCGTGAGGTTTCTATGCTCTTAAATATGTATTTCTCTATTTTCAGCATTGCACTTCCCTTCACCATGCCCTTTATATCAGCAGCTAGTTCCCTTATTGCATTTGTGAAGTTTTATCAAGACCAAGGACTCCACTCTGTCAGTCATTCACACACACACACACATACACACACACACACACACACACACACACATACACACACATGTGTGCATTTATGGTTTATGAAACCACTATGACATTTTGAATGGTTTATGAGACCATGACAACATGGTGGTTTGTATCCCACACACACGAATTCTTTGCATCTGGTGAACACAAAAAGTATGTCAACATGTTCTATTTTACCCATGGAAGAAAAGCCTCACTTCAAAAATAAAATAAAAACTATCAAAAAATACACACAATCATCTATGACATTCTAAGGGCGTTATGAGACCCTGGAGGTCTGTATACCACACACACGACGTGGTTTACGAAACCAATTTTAAATTGGCCATGAAAACCAAAAGAAAGTTTAAGTTGCTGAAATAACTAAATAAAATGATAATAGCAGTTACAAAGTCAGTATTAATCAGCTAACAACATTTAGATTTTACTTTTATAAAAATTTGCAGCACTTTAAAAGTCATGAATTACGAGACCACCAAAAATGGTCTCATAAACCAAATGGTCTCATAATGCGGGTGTGTAACCTGACAAATTGGGCTCGCAAAACATAAATGCACACACACACACACACACACACACACACACACACACACACACACACACACACACACACACACACACACACACACACACACACACATGCACGCACGCACAACACAACAAGTGGGAGATGTCCATCATCTCCCTCATCAGGAAGGCCCAGCTAAGGATGCTTTGTTTGCTACAACTGAGAAAACGGCATGCTACTGCCAGGGACAAGCAAAGACTGAAACGTGTCGTGCTGTCAGCAGAAAAGGTGATCGGATGCAACCTCCTATCAATACACGACCTGTACACCTCCAGGGTTCTGAGACATCTCTCACCCTGGTCATGGGCTGTTTGATACTCTACCTTCAGGGAGGAGGTTTAGGTCCTTACAGACTAGAACCTCATGCCTCAAAACCAGCTTCTTCCCCTCTGCTGTTAGACTCCTGAACAACCAATAACCGTTTCAACCACATCTGCACCAGTCGCCTATACTTTTATGATTTATTGTTTTTCTTGCTATGTTTCCTTTGTTGGTTATTTCTGATATCTACTATATTGCCTGACTTATATGTATGTTTGCACCTTGCCATCAAAACAAATTCCTAGTAGATGAGTCTCTCACCTACATGGCAATAAACCTGATTCTGAACTGAGACAGACGATGTGAGGGTTCAAACCAGCACTGGTTTCAGGAGGAACTCGAGAAGCTGCCCATCAGGATCTTAAAGCATAACCTGAGCCTCATCCTGTCAGGATGCAGAAACACGTTGAGTTGATGACATGATGATGTCATAACCATCAACCATAGGTTTAGCAGTCTGACAGGTATCTGGAAATTGAAGCCAGAGCAAATAACCACACCCCCTGGAAGCTGTTCCAGTACAGATTTACACCCCCACTCCATTTAAAGGAGCCATGTGATGGAAAATCCACTTTTTGGAGCTTCTTACCATGTGATATCATTATTTCCTCATGAAAAATACCCCTAAACCCATTTTTGGCTGCAAGTTTCCAGTTTTTTGGAAAAGCCTGCTGTAGGTTCCACATCCCTTACAGTTTAGGCTTTGGCTCCAAAAACACAACATGGCAACGCCCGTGAACAGAATATCTTGGCTTCACTCTTCAACAACAGAAGAAAGCAAAGACTCCTGGTTTACCTTGATACATTTACATCATTAAGTTATTTTTTATTATAGCCTGGGTGTGAGGCTGTGACTGTTGTGCAAAGGGCCCACATGATACGCTGCCACCACACTCCCCTATGTGCTTCACCCAGGGCTCAAACACGCATAATAACACTGAAAAAACCCTGTCAAACTGTCATGCTCCATCATGTGTAACGAGGAGCCCACTGTTTCAGAAAATGCAGTTGAAGACCCTTCAAAGGCTATCTACATCCTGACAGATTGATTTTTTACATCATACGAAGGTTTTCATACTGGATTAATGCCACACAAAGAAATAAAAACAGCAGAAAGAATAAACACACTTTTATTTCTGTTATTTCTGGTTAGTTTATAATCTCCATATTTGGATTTGGAAAGAAAAAAGGACAAAAAAAGCCACATTTTCCATGATGTTAAACACTAAATGTTACCAGAAAACTGACCTGATTTCTGAATAAGAGAAAAATATACATTTTAAAGATAATTAGCAGTTAGTGACAATGCAAACAGCAGCAACATAGTCAGTTTGGTCTTCCCAATGACGAGGTAGTATAAAAGCAGGATGTTTTGAATTTAAAGTTTGGAGGAGATAAAGTAGAGGAGGTGGAATTTATTATACGAGCAGCAGTTTGATGTTTGATCTGCAAATCCTAACAGCTCGCCAAATGAGATAAACCAGGGAGAGCCAGACGACGTGTGACAGGGTGGTGACATATTTGATGGGTAAAGTTGGTAACTTTAGTCAAATTCATGCCATCAAGCAAATAAAAATACATTTCTCTTGTTAAATGTCCCTTTGTAAAATATTTTATGATTTATCTAGTTGAACAATAACAGAGAGAAAAAGGTCTTAGACGAGAGAAGCAGAAGAGGCAGAAAAAAACAAAAATGCACTGGAGGAAGATGAGTTTTATAACAGATAAGAAAAAATAAATGCAGAAATTGCAGGAGATGAAGAGACTGTTGAAGACATCACGATAGATGATGCTGCACATCCTCATGCTTATATTCACTCTTTATGTAAATTCACCCTCACAGAGTCCGTCTGAGGTGCAGGATTTAGGTTGGTCGGGATTTAGTGTGAAAGTTATTCAGGTCTGTTGGAAAATATGAACAAATTTAGAGTTTTGCTCATTTAAAACATGAATAACAAGGACAGAAATGTAACACAAGCTGGAGGTCAGATGCACGTTAATAATTAGAATAACCTGGTAAATAATAAAGCAATCAGGCAGTAATGAAAAACACACCATGGTGGCCGTAATGGTATTTTTGTTGAGATATTCTGTGGGTCATTTTCTGATTTTTCAAAGATCTAACTGAGTAGCCTTAGATGAAAATGCTTTTAGCTGGTTTGAGCGTTTCCTCGTGGACTGAGAGCCGTGTGTGACTCCTGAAATGGGATTTTAATCAGTAATGCTGATACTCATGGCTCAGTGGTTTGTAAATAATCATGTCTCTTGTTTTCTCTACACCTAATGCTCCTCTCTTAGCTGATCATTATGCCACTAACTGCACCATCGAAGTTGCATCCTTCTACCTTTTTAAACTAATCAAATTACTTTTCACATAAAAATGGTTTTAATTCGTGAAACGTTAGAATTTAGACCAACAATTAACATGAATTTAGCATGCTCTTCTATTGGGTAAAGAGTGACATTGCTGACTGATTCATTCATCATTCCACAACAGCTCTGATTTCTAAACAACTGAAGATTTTTAGGTTTAATATTTTTAACTCTTCTGATATTTTTAGAAGCCCTCTTAGCTTTTATGCACTTTTCTTATAAAAACTCAAACTTTTATATCATCTTACTTGAAGGCGATACTGTGGAGATCTGTCAAAGCTTTAATATCTGACCTTTTGAACCACTGGATTAAAGAAACTAACAGTTAATTTGAGTGAGCTAAGAGCAAAGTGTAATGCTGCAATCTTAAAAAACTCCAGTCTCAATTTCTTGGTGATTAATGTGTAAGTCATTTTAATGTTTCTTCATTCTGGCAGGAATATTTTAATATACCTGTAGGAAGCTCACCAGGCTGCACCAGAAGAGATGCTGCTGCCATAAATAACCAAACAGTCTAAAAATGACAGACCCTTTGACCAGCAGGAAATGAATAGATAAAAAAATAAATAAATTGACATGTAAATAAAAGATTAAGCACTGTTACTCTACATTAAAGTGGACATATTGTGTAAAACATTTTGCATCCTTTTGTGCTGCCCTGTGGGTCTCTACTGCCTCTGTAAACACTCACAGATGAGTGGGCGTGGCCAGCTCAAGCTTGATTTCCTAAAGTGACAGAGCCCTGAAATGACTCGTTCTGACACTAAAAACTGCTGGGTGAAAAAAAGGACAGTGCCTGCCAAAGGTTTATGGGTTCGACCCAACCCCAATGGTGGGTCACACTGACCCAACCTTGTGACTCTCAGCCTAGCAGTTGGGTTAGCAAAATAACCCAGCCCTTTTAAGAGTGTGCTGAAACGGTCAAGAATAAAATTCCTAACATCTCTTCATGTGAGAGGGATTTTGTGCAAAGAACTTCATGAACATGTTTTGTTAAAAATTCATAATACTTCCCTTTTTATATTACCTTAATGTTTTTTATATTATTAACACTTCACATCAAATAAATCTATTATCGCCCCAAATAAATGAAAAAAGAAATTCTTGTACTGACTGAAAAATGGATGGCTTTTCTACAACATATGCTTCATTTACCAGCAGAAAATCTGTTTTGTGTCTCAAGAACATTGTTTTAGATCTAATTCTAGTAAATAGTGCTGTTTATTTATCAGTATTTACTTCATTTTCCTTAAAAAGCAGAATTGTGTGTCATAATATTGTTAAAATGCACCCAACTCTAATCCATCTGTGAGTCATTGTTAAAGCTTATCCCTTCAAACGTTGAATTTTAGTTTTTTTTCCCAGAATGCTTTGTTGCCCCCCCCCCCATGACATCGCTACAGAAAAACAGGCTCCAGAAAACACCTGTAATAGCAGAAAACTATAGCCTGACAGTTATGATAGATGTGCTTTTAGTGTGAATGCACTTCATTCACTTCTCAGTCAGCAGAAATAACAGCACCTAATTTGAACATTTTACATGCCTTCACTGCTGCGCAGTGTTAAACATTGTGTTTTAACTTTTGTCCTTTCTGAACTACCACTTTGCTGCATCCAGAGCAGCGTCACAACCAAGCCACAGGTTGCTCTAAAACGCAGGAGCAGCGGTGAAGTGAAACTACCTTCAATAAGGTGTAACCCAGAGGGCAACGTGTCATCTTTTCTGGTGTTCTGCCATCACTGACTGGCTGTTGCTCCCCAGTGCATCTGAGATTTATTAGGATAATGCAAATACTCACTCCACAGTGGAGGGTTCTCTTTGCTGCCAAGGAGCAGGCGCTGATTGATAAGAGAAAATAACGTGCTGGTTTTAGAAAAGATGGCCTTTGTGCTTTTAGAATGCTAACTATGCATCTGTAGATTCAAGTTTTGAGAAAAACAATTAATTCTCACAGAGGAATGTGTTAAATAAAAGTTTTGTGTCTGAAACTTTTTACCATGAGGCCTTTTGAACAAATGATCAGTGTTGTCCTAGCTTTTGGAAGTTTTTCTTGAATTCAAATTTAAAGACCAGCGTTTCCTGATGAAGTGCACATCTTCTACTGCCAAACCATAAAAGTGACCGAGCTAAAGCCATTTACTGTATGTGTGTGCTGATGATGTCCATCTTGAACTGGAATGGCTCCAAAACTTAATCACACAGGCTTGAACCATCAGCCAACAGTTGATTTTATGGCACAGATCTTGTGCAATCTGTTAGCACTTTATGTAATGAAGATGACTTTTGGCTGCTATGACAACAGATTATAGCTCATTATCTCTAAATCTTTTTGAGTTGGAGTCACCTTTGTGTTGGGATGGATGGCCATATTGAAATGAGTTGATTCCAAAATAAAAATAAAAATCAGTTGTAGACGTAAAACAAATGATTATTTCCTGAGAGTGATTAAAAGTGGTTCAGCAGACATTTTAAACGCAAACATTTCAGTCGCAGAAAACTATACAGTGAAATTCACAGAGAGGAAATGAGGAATCTTTGTCCTTTAAATTACGAATATGACTTTGGAATGAACTTCCTTTATTTTTTAAAGTAGTATTGACATCTGGACACCTTTTAAAAACAGCTAGACACTTTTATTTAAGACTACTTTTACTAATGCTAACGGTTAGCTTCCACTAGCTGAGACGTTCTCTGCTGTTTTCCTGGACGCTAAAACAACAACAGCCTTTCCAGTTGTGAGTCAAGATGGGTGAGTCCATGAATGTTAAGTGACAGTGTGACGTAGATCTGTCAGGATTTTCAAATCCTAGAGTTTCACCGTCTATTTTCTATCAGAAGCTAATGCAGGAGATAGGTGTAGGAGACTATTTTCATGTTCAGCCTGCATGAAAAACTCAGAGTGACCGATTATAATCAGAAATAATCATTAAAAAATGCTTTTTCAGTGAAACACGCCTTTAATGATCTTTGTGTTTTTATTGATCTTTGTGAAGCACTTTGTGAATTTTCTTTCTGTGGTAAGTGCTAACTTTACTTACTGCTTACTCTCTCCTCTATTTAGCAACCATCACATTACCATCAGCACCACTCAACAAGAACCATCCACTACTAAATCAATTTGGGTGCTTCTAAATTTCATTGGATCAAGATTTTCCTCAGTTCATCCGATTATTCCATCTGCAGCATTATTACAGCTTGTTTCCAATAAAGTGAACTCTCTCACCTCCATTATCGTCCTCAAACTTTGCAACACTGGGGATTTTTCACTTCATTGAAAGTCATTTTTCTGGTCGCAGGACAATTTACAGAATATAAAGTTCAGTGGGTAATTTGATGTGGGAGCTGAAACACCAATGCTCTGATGAAATTCACCTGATGCTTTTCTATTTTTGAATTCAGTCTGAATCGTCCAGAACTACAGCTGCGTGAATATTAAAACTATAGATGAGATGAGATTGACAAAACACAGCTGTAAATTACACTTCGGCTCACTGGGAGGCAAACTGATGCTTTAACAACATCTTTCTGTATGATAAATCTTTAAGAAAGTTTCTTTTATTCTCCTGAACAGAACATGAATTTGTCAGGGTGTCTTGACAACCTGCTATTTTAGTAATGGTGCACACAGAAGGTGTATGACCAGTCAGCCGTTTGTTCATCTCAATTACTCCCTGATCTGTATGTCTGCTGCTCCTATGGAGGTGAGCTGAGAACAGCCTGGAAATGTGCATTTTACAACACTAAAGGGTCTGACGATAGGTTAGCTGTCTTTATTGTTATAGGTTATGTTTTAAGTGTTATAAGTTGATTTTGTTTGTCAAAATATTAGTTTTTTTTGTTTGTTTTTAGACATTTTTTGAACATGTTCCTCTTTTGTCTAAATGTTTGCAATGAATTTGAGATCAAACTGTTTTTTAAGAAAACAAAAAATGTGGATAAATATTTGTACTGGTAAAATTAGAAGAGCATCCATAATAAGCTTATTCTAAGTAACTTTTATAATCAAAACACAAACTTTCTGAAAGTATCTTTGGATTTGCACTCATAATATTTACTAGTTTATTTTTAATAATTACAGCACATGTATTTCTTTCTATAAAATTGTTATTTTGGTTATTAGGAAGGAGAAAATCCTCCAAATAAAGGACAATGCACAATACCAGTTTAGGTTACACGATATTAGAATAAATCTAACCAAAGCAATTCCAAATATTACCACTTTATTTGCCCTTTTTATTCATTTTGGCAAACGTTTTATCATGTAATGTAAGATAAGAATAATGTTAAAAAATAACATAGAATAAAGTAATAATTTTTGGTAGGAATGTTTAACTTTTTACCAAAATGTCCCCATGTTCTTTTGCTATTTTATGTTAGTAGGTATTTCTCCCAGTTAAGATTGTTGGTGCAAAGACACAGGTACTAAAATGTGCCTGTTAGAAGTTTGCTATCATCCATCCATCCATCCATCCATCCATCCATCCATCCATCCATCCATCCATCCATCCATCCATCCATCCATCCATCCATCCATCCATCCATCCATCCATCCATCCATCCATCCATCCATCCATTCTCCTTTCCTTATCCAGGATTGAGTCGTGGGGGCAGCAGCCTATGCAGAGTGGCCCAGACTTCCCTCTCCCCAGCCACTTGGGCCAGCTCCTCTGGAGAAATCCCAAGGTATTCCCTAGCCAGCTGAAAAATATAGTCCCTCCAGTGTATCCTGGGTCTTCCTTTAAGTCTTCTGCATCCAGGAGGCATCCTAACCAGATGCCCGAGCCACCTCAACAGGCTTCTCTTGATGTGGAGGAGCAGCAGATCTACTCCAAGCCCCTCTTGGATGACTGAGCTTCTTACCCTATCTCTAGGGAGAGTCCTCCAAGTCAGAAAATATTAAAAAGTAAACTTTAACCTAATCCTACTAAACCTGCAGCTCCCTTACATGAATGCTTCTACTAGTTGGTGTTTTCTTTCCCAGTAGGGCCGACCCTGCAACAGACTTAGACATTGAGCATGAGGTTTAAGTAATTATTTTTGTATTTTAAACCATCGGTGCTAGTGAAATGTTGTGGGGGCCATGCAAAATCCCCACAGAAAGGCAGCGACCAGCACCAAGACCAACTGTGCCACCATGAAGCCCACCCAATCAGACAGAAGCTTTCCATATAGTCACTTCTCCACAGAAGTCAATTATATTTAGACTGGTTTCATTTGTAAATGCTTCTGTGTCTCGCTAAAGCCTTTTTGTTTCTCAGTCTTAGTTTAAGTTTCTGGCTTGTGTTCTAATACATATGGAGAGGAGCTGAGCCTAGTGGTTATCTTCTCCAAGAAACGAGTCCTATAAGCAGCTTGCTGCTGTCAATCAAGAAAAATAAAATCATTAGGGGGGCTCCCACTCAGTCTGAGAATTATTAATTTTAAAATAATGACGGTTAAGAGGTCACAGGATTTTAAATGATTCATCACAAAGTTAGCAAACTAATTATACGGCAGGCACAATGATTACGACACTTTTCAGTAGCTCCTGATGAACTTAAAAAGCTATTTTCCATTTGTATTCTCATTGTTGCTGACATAAATTCCTAGAATGAGTAATTATTATTATCTAAAATTAGCCCTGATGCTGTCAGTGACTGACTTAATTTCTAGATGTGCGCTGTAGTGATTCATGTGTGCACACCTGCACCTCTTAGCAGCAGCAGCAGTCTCAGCCTGATGGAGCCCAGGGTGACAGAATAAACAATGACTTTTCAAGCTGAAGAAGTGAAGGTTAGTCTGAGCAATTCGATTGGTGACTCAGGCATGCTGGAGTGGCATGAACCAGTCAATTAGAACATCCGAAAGAGGAGCTGCAGATTCAGATGAAAATAATTTCACGTGTTTCCCATTGAACAATGTTTGATACGTCTACCAGTAAGCTGAGCGTCTCCACCTGAGGGACTACTTTACAGCTTGTACTGAATCTTTACAAACTGAGGACTGGGCCTGGGCCTTATTGACCGCAGCGTGATGAGTGTCTGCCACTAATAAACACAACCTTTTCAGAGACACACTGTTTGGGTCGTGCTGAGGCTGCAGTCAGGCTTTTTTTATTCTGTCTTTGCAGAAAAAGCATTTAGGAGTTTTGCTGCAAAGCCGTGCTGAGCCTCAAGTGTACACAGATTTAGAAACAGACTCACATGTGACTGGTGCAGGTTTAAATATTCTTTCAGGTAATGGAAAACGTTGAGACAACATGTTTAAGGTATGGGAGGAAATGCTTCTTTGATCAATTAATACTCTACTCCCCAAATCAGTGCATCCAGGTGTTCCAATAAAGATGTGCAGGAACTTGACTGATCTGCACAAAGTCCTGACTTCAACCCAACTGAACACCTTTGAGATTAATTAGAAGGAGACTACAAGCAGGGCCCTCTCTTCCAACATCAATGCTCGCCCTCACAAACGTGCTTCTGGAAGAATGGTCAGAAATTCCCATAAATACACTTCTAAACCTTGAGGAACTCATTCTCAGAAGGGGCAAAGCTTTTATATCTGCAAAGGGTGAAGCAACTTCACATTAAACCCCATAATTAATGATATTTGCTTTAAAGCCATGCTATGCAACTTTTTCATATTTTTAAATCACCCTCTGTGGCCAGAATATCGCACTTGCAACTTCAGAGTGGCGGTCTGGTCCCTGTTGGAGCTGACATGACTGGTGCTGCAGTCTGCTTCCAGCATGTTTTAGATCATGAACACAGCTGATTTGTTTGATTTAGTGATGAATCGCTCCTGTAGAAACTAATGAAGGCTGAGGAGACATTTCAGCAGTTAGATTAAGGTGTTAAGAAGATGAACGCACAATGAGGAGGAGAGTTTTACTTTTGTTTTTATTATCTGGATACTAGGGGGTGCTAAAAGCAAGTCAAAATGTGCCTTTAAAATATAAAGTAACAAACAGGTCCAAAGAGGACTGAACAAGCATCTTAACCCTTTAGTGCCAGCAATATGAAACAATAATGATAATAAAAAATAAACAGAATAATTTATCATTTAATGATAATAAAACAACTATTATAATACATTTTATTTTATTATGTAAATCTTTAACAATATAATAGATAATAATAAAACTGACCAGAACAGAACCTCCACCAGAGGGCAGTAGACGGGTAGAGGACTGGCAGGTTTTAGATGAAAGCACTAACCCTGATGCTCCATTTGGATGCTTTATGCCAGCAGGGCTTTGATGTTATTTGCAACAACAGTTCACAAGGCGTTATTGACTGAACAACATTCACCTAATCAAAAGCGGTTTTATAGTAAACTTTTCACACAAGAGGCATGCAGTCCCTTGTGACACCAGGTTAGATTCAGACATCCTTAGACAGTTGCTTTGTGTTTGTATGCTGACAGGCATGTGTGTGACCGGGGATTTTCTGAATACAGTTGTATTGTTTTCTCTTCTTCTTTTGTAGTATTTCACAAAAATGCAAATATATCAAATTGTGAGCTTCTATTTAGACTGCTGGAGATAAGCACCAGCCCCCTGCAACCCTGCATGGATGAGTGGGTATAGAATATGGATGGATGGATGTGTTCTTATATGTAGTTCTCGTGATCTCAAATGTCTGACTCAGAATTACAGTTTGATTGACCGTAAACACAAACTTTATTATAGGAATCTTTTGCATGACTGAAATGAGTCAAATCTTGAAAATGACTCTGTTCTGCAAAACAAACAAAAAAATAAATAAAAATCCAAACCCTAAACTGAAACCAGCTTAAGACATGATGTCAGTTTGTAGGGTGAACAGTAATGCTGCACAGATGGACACACCTGGTAACAGAATCTCCAATAAACACAAATCTTAAAAGTATTTAAAGGAGGTCATTGACTCTTCTGACCTGATTTCCTTCCTTTGGCACTTTATTTATTGGAACCCCTGTGTCCTCTTCAGGCCTGTTGAACAGTGTTTATGCCAGCTCCTGCTGGGCCTCCTCACATGTCCAGACATACAGATGATCAACGGGGGATTCATATCTGTAGAATTCAATAATGCACCACAACAAGAGGCATGTGGCTGCTTTGTGTTCCTGCTGCGTTCGCTCAACTCATCAAACATTTCTCTGTGTGCTCTCAGAAAAACCTCTGCTGGAAAAATCGCCTGGGGGAATGTTGCAAACAGCATCTCGCATGCAAACTCTTTCTTTGGGTGTTGGATTTTGTTTCTTGGGACATGGCGACAGAACGAGCTCCTAACATTCAAACTGCAGCGTGGGAACATGGTGCTCTCCTGCTCCGAGTTTCAGGCTGGTAATGAGACAAAGGAACCAGCTGAGCAATCAGATGCTTTTAGTCGATAAAACATTGCGCATTCCGTAGAAAATGGAAGTCCTGATGCAGGTAATCTTGAAAAGAGGAAAATGTAAAAAAAACAAGCATTTAGAGGGAAGTCAAGAGGGATGCCAGCATCCCTCCAGAAGTCGTATTGATTCTTAAGCCAGTCGGCACATAAATGTCCAGCTGTGTGTGTGTGTGTGTGTGTGTGCGCGCGTGCGTGTGTGTGTGTGTGTGTGTGTGTGTGTGTGTGT
>SSNS01000170.1:338536-413071 GCA_006937985.1 Aphyosemion australe | reverse complement strand
CCCCCCCCCCCCCCCCCCCCCCCCCCCCCCCGCGACGAGGCGGCGCGATCCGCCACCCCCCTCAGTCGACAAGCATCACGGCTGTAAACATTTCTAGGGGAAACACTGCTGTTAGCTGTTGTATCAACCTACCAGTCCTGAAGGAAGCTAGCATAGCTGCCACCGATTCACACACGGAGGAGGGGTGGCGTGGCATCAGCTGTGGCGTCCGGTGTCATGTGGATCAGAGCAGCGGAGTAAACAAGAGTCTGCCGGTTAGCCATCAGCTGACCGTGGCACACGGTGTGAGCCGCAGTGAAGATCGAGATGGAGCTAACATCAACCACTGGCTGTTTAGCGATCGGATAGCCGATGAAGTTTGGCTGGAGCCGGGGACACGCTGTGGAAATAAAGTAACTAATGCTAACGTAGCTAGCGGCTAGCGGACGAGCGCTGAAGCATGTTGGGAGAGACAAGGCAGGCTGCGGTAAGAGAGGAGACTTAGAAGGAACTTTCTTGAAGAAGGACTTTGGAACTGATATGTTGGGACCGGATTGGGAGCTTTATTATGAAGAAAAGAAATGATCAGCTTGAGGTGAGTCATAAAAACACTTGGCCCTAAATAGCTACCGTATTTCAAGATGGAGGATGACCATGGAGCGTCGACCACAATTTATGTATTAAAAATTTAAAATTTGAAGCTGAGAGGAATATTTAGAATTGATGTTGGTGAGAAATATTAATGAAAAAGGACAAGTTTGTGCACTGGATGCACAGAATTTGGTAGAAAACAGGTAAAAATATTACACATTGTGGCTTTAATGTGCGTTTATAAGACCAGCGAAGCCGCAATATTACCGCAATATTACCGCAATATTACTATCAAACGTAGCGGCACGAATGCCGCAAAATTCCCGCAACGTGATGCCGCCATAGCGCGTTCATAAGAAACACGTTGCGGTAATATTGAGCTGATTTGCCGGCATGGTGTGTCTTATAAAAAGGGCTTGAGTGATTCTGATCGTCCCTCAACTGCAGCACAGTCTGTCGATACAGATCGAAACTATTTAAAATGAAAATTGTAAAAGTTAGAGATCCTTTGTTCTTTTCATTAAAATATCCTATTGTATTGATTCAGCAGGTCAAAAAGGCCAAAATGTAACTTTAAAGTGGACATATTATGCAAACTCACATTTTGCACCATTTTGTGGATCTCTACTTTCTCTATAAACACTCCAAATGTAAAAAAATTTGTTAGTATTAGGAATTATGTGGCTAAATGAGCTGTTTCAAAAAGTTCCCGTTTGTGATGTCACAAACTGGGAAATTAGATTAGAACCATCTCCCACGTGCAATAGAGAGCAGCAGCTCTACTCTGAACCCCTCCTGGATATGGGAGCTTCTCAGCTTAATGTAGGAGCGCGGTCTGAATAAACGTGTTTTTGTTATTGACTGGTATCAGACCAGTATGGTTACTGTATCACCTGTGAGGTGCTTTGGTCAACTCACATGCTGTTTTTAAATGTGCTTGATAAATAAATTAGTATGGCATTGTATGGTATGGAAAGAATGGGAATCATATTAGGACTGGAACCAAAGTGTCATCTGTACGATTTGTTATAGTTTTAAAATACATGAAGATTTAACATTATTATCTTGTACAACCAAGCTTCCTCTTTGCAGTCAGAATCTGCACCAGCCCTCTGTCTTCATATAGGAGGAGAATGAGAAAACAAATGTCAGAGAGGGCTGGATGCTTAATGGAGGCATGAACCTGTTATTTTGATGTGTCTTTCACTTGTCAGTGGCAGCCACCTATGTAGGGTAACAAACACGCCCACATGTGGCTTGTAGTAACAGACCTTCATCCCACCGTATCTATATGATGACAAAAATACATAATCCTCATGCGTGCAGGCTAGAAGCTGAGCTATAAAATAAATTTTATTTTCCATCTTGTTTAAACACATTTTTTAACATGCTAAAGAACGTCTGCATAATAGCAAAACCCAGAGTCTACAATAAATGAGCTTATTATTTTCTGCAGCATTGAGATTTTTTTTTCAAAGACCGAGATGCATCGTTGTGGCTCAGGCATTTCTTCTGCTCATCACAGTGCAGCACAGTTCAGTCTGGCACGCCTCTTCCTTGCTTGGTTTTCCATTTGCTGCGAGTTTCCTCTTGACATGAGGTGTTTATCGTCGAGTGTGAAGGTGCAGAAAACCAAAGAGGTCATCAGATGGCTACTGAGTAACAGACTGCACAAAAAGGCTTTTTGATGTTGATGGGAAAGTTCTGTCTTCATAATACCTGAGCTGCAATTAGCCTCTGAGTTGTGAATAACTGACTCATTCTTATGTGAAGTTGCAAAAAGAAAAGGATGCAGAAGGGTGAAAGTCAAAGTCCTGTCAAAGTTTTCACTAAAAAAGATCTGAACCTTCTACTCTGACTGTGCTGTCAGTGACAGACGAAGACTTTCCCTACTGCTTCTAATTAAAGTTTCTGGAAAAAAATGGTTTTCTGTCCAGAGGAATATAATTGCTCAGCAAAACACAACAAAGCCATTGCTACTCTTCTCCAGACTTAAAAATCATTCCTTTGAAAGTTTGTGGAAAATTTAGTAAAATTCACAGTAAGGCATAGCAAAGAAACTGAAAGTTTTTAACTTAAGAAACATCCATCCATCAATGCATCCACCCATCCATTTTCCTCCACTTGTCCAGGCTTGGGTCACAAGGGCAGTAGCAGAGAGGCCCAGGCTTCCCTCTCCCCAGCCGCTTGGGCCTTCTGCTTTGGGGAAATCCTAAGGCGTTCCCTGGCCAGCTGAGAAACGTAGTACCTCCAGGGTGACCTGGGTTTTCTTTGTGTGCAATAAACCTCACCAGTAAGGGTTCCAGGAGGCATCCTAATCAGATTCCCTAGCCACCTAAACTGGCACCTCTCAATGAGGAGGAGCAGCGGATCTACTCTAAAGCCTAATTTATACTTGTCCGTCTGCGTCAGTACGGAGACACGCAGCGCCATTTTGCGTCGAAGCAAGGGCTCTCGGACGGGCTCGCGTAGGGTGACGGAGACATGCCCCCAAAAATAACTGTCCATTGAGAGCCACGGAGAGCGCAAGCTTGTGATTGGTCAGGACGCTGCTTCCTTGAAATACGTCAACAGCACCGCCACTGCCGAGTCAATAAATAAAGAGAGCTGAAGATATTTAGCGGCAGACACGGAGCAGATTGAAGAACGCATCGCGGAAAAAGTTAGAAAATATGAAAGTTTATTCACCCGTGACTGAAGGAGTACAAAGATACACAGCGAGCGTTTTATTCGTGGACGGAAATGACGAGAAACGTGGGTTTAGAGATAATGAGGGACAAATTCGTCCGTGTTAAAAACTCTCTAAAATACATTAAAACAATGTAAACACAGTAGTAAATACACTATCGTAGACCGGATACGTGGCTGTTTGGCGGCAGCATACCCCAGTAAAGTGCTACGCCCTCTGCTGTCCAGCCAACGAAGGAGTATAAACATAAAACGTCTCCGTCAACGCGTATGCATCTCTAGCCCGCGGAGCTCACGCAGAAGTATAACTCAGCCTTAAGTGACTTCCGGATGACCGAACTTCTCACCCAATCTCTAAGGGAGAACCCAGACACCCTGACCTCAGTCTTTCGGGCATTACCCAAAGCTTGTGACCATAGATAAGGGTTAGGGTTATTTGAGAGCTTCCAGCTTCTGGCTCAGCTCTCTCTTCAACATGACAGACCGGTACAACACCCACATCACTGCAGACGCAGCACCAATCTGCCTTAGATCACCAAAACGTATCCCCTCAACACTTTGGCTGTGCCTTGACATCCTGTCCATAAAAGTTATGAACAGAATCAGTGACAAACGGCAACCTCGGCAGAAACCAGAAACGGGCCCAACATACTGCCGACAATGGGGACCAAGCTCTGACACTGGTCATACAGGGACCTAACAAAGGGTCGTATCAAAGGGCCTGGTACTCTATACTCCAGAAGTACCCCCCACAGGGCCCCCAAGGGACATGGTCGAACACTTTCTCCAAATCCACACAACACATGTAGATCGGTTGGGCAAACTCCTCCTCACCCTCCAGGACCCCCCTAAGGGTATAGAGCTGGTCCAGTGTTCCACGACCTGAATGAAACCCACATTGCTCCTCCTGAATCCGAGGTTTGACTATTCGGCGGACCCTCCTCTCCAGAATCTCTCAAAAGACCTTACCAGGGAGGCTCAGGAGTCTTTTTAAATAAGGGGACCCCCATCCCAGTCTACCAGTCCAATGGAACTGCCCCCAATGTCCATGTCATATTGCCACGTCGAGCTACACAGCCCCATAACCTCAAGAGCCTTAAGGAATTTTGGGTGGATCTCATCCAGCTCTGGGGCCTTGCCACCGAGGACCTTTTTGACCACCTCAGTGACCTCAGAACCAGAGATTGGAGAGCCCAACCAAGTCCCCAAACTTTGCTTTCTCACTGGAACACGTGCCGGTGAGATTGAGGGGGCCTTCAACGTACTCTGCCCACTAATCCATAACATCATGAGTCAAGGTCAGCAGCACACCGACAGGCACCGACCATCCCGCGGTCGGCCACATTGACAATGGAGGCACGGAACATGGCCCGCTCAGACTCAATGTCCCCCGCCTCCCCAGGGATGTTCTGTTGGAGGTGGGAATTGAAGCTCCTTCTGACAGGAGATTACCAGATGCTCCCAGCAGCCCCTCACAACATGTTTGGGCCTGCCAGGTCTGACTGGCATCCTCCCCCATCTTTGAAGCCAACTCACCACCAGGTAGTGGTCAGTTGACAGCCCCCCCCCCCAACTTCACCCGAGTGTCCAAGACATCAGGTCACAGATCAGATGAGACGACAACAAAGTCGATCATCGAACCGCAACCTAAGGTATCCTGATGCCAAGAGCACAAATGTACACCTTTATGCATGAACATGGTGTTCCTTTTCGACAATCCATGATGAGCACAGAAGTCCAATAGCAAAACACTACTTGGATTTAGGTCAGGGGGCCATTCCTCCCAACCACACCTCTCCATGTCTCACTGTTGTTGCCCATATGAGCATTGAAGTCCCCCAGCAGAACGAGGTAGTCATTGGGAGGAGCGCCCTCCAGCACCCCTTCCAAGGACTCCAAAAAGGGTGGGTAACCCAACCTGCAGCTTGGCGCATAAGCACAAACAACAGTCAGGACCTTTCCCCCCCATGTAGACGGAGGGAGGCTACCTTCTCATTCACTGGTGAAAACCCCAACATACAGGCACCAAGATGGGGTGCAACAAGTATTCCTGGAACCTCTCAGCTTCACACACCAACTCAGGCTCTCTTTACCGACCAGAAAGGTGACATTCCTCGTACGGAGAGCCAGCTTCTGTAGCCAGCAACTTAACAAATAAAGCTATTAAATTTCCAAATCCATGTCAGTCAAAGTTTACTTCAACGTGATGGATTCTGAACTTTTTGAAATAAAAACTTAAAGTTAAAATGCCAGACACTTTTACCAGACACAACCCATCCTCCTCATCATCATGTAGTTTTCCCAGTTGTCTCAATGAGACGACATTTAAAAAACAACAGAATCACAGCTTTGATGAAGTCTTGACCTCTTTCTGTCACTGAGATGAGACAGGACCTGTGGCCTGCAGTAAATAAATCACATGGGAGGGAAAGTCTGAGCTCTGTGTCGAGTTTTCACTGAAGATTCATTAAAGGTGGTGAAATCTAATTATTTTCAGATCACAGGATGTATAATTAGTCATCTGGCTCCCAAAACTTTAGCAATATTTGTAGAAACTTGACATATATATTTTTAAATAAGAATAAAAAAGTTTGTTCTCAGAGAATAAATGTTAGTGCTTTGTAGACCAGCTCTTAAGCAGTTTATAAATGTATAAATTAGACGCTCTTGTAATTTTTGTAATACATATGGAAACAATCATTCTTTGTCACTAGAGCAGAAATATGTAACTGTTTACATTTGGAGGAGCAGATGGACCAGCAACAGATGGATATCATCTGGGGTCTATGGGTTATTTTCTCAACAGTTGGCTTCTTTTTATTACTCAAATTCAGTAAAATTATAATGTCAACAATCCTCTCTTGACTGGATGATTGATTAAGTTAATTCCAAATCCTATCTTTGTTAATAAAAAATAGCAATAATAGTTCAACTTTGACTGAAATGTTTAAGGAAAAGGTCTATTAAAGCCTTAATAACCTTTAAAACAAAAAGTTTTATTTACCTTTCCAACAGTAGCTCAGTCCAGATTCATCAACTATAAGTTTACATTTTTTTACAGTTTCTGCTTCCGCTGAATGTGGATTTCTTTATCTTTAGGATGTTTTCTTAAGTCATCCTATTTTACAAGCTTATGCTAGATGAATGAAGGAATATTACTAAATAAAAAACATAAGTAGAAAGGTGATAATAATAAAAGGCGGTAAGCAGGTAGACAGTAGGCTGGATTACTCATCAGCTATGTGCTCGGTGCTGTGTTATCACTTTTTGGGTACAAAAAGCTGTTTTTAAGATATTAAGTGTGGTTATGTTTTATGTTGGGACAGTATGAGACATTCTTACACTTTTTTATTTTAAAAATTAACATGCATAAGTAATGTTTGTAAACCAAAAATAATGACCAAAAAAAACAAATAACCACCATAATTAAAAATATTAGGATTTGGGATATAATTAAAAAAATCTGGTTATGGTCACTATCTTGGTAAGTAAATAAGCAAGCAAAATGTATCTTTCCCCATATAAAAGTCACAAAGTGCTTCACAACAAAACAAAAGAAAATTGGCAAAATTATTTAAAAGCGAGATTAAAACACCAAGTCTTTAAAGTTTTCAAAAAACACCAAGAGAACCAGCACAGCGTACGGATAGAGGGAGGGCATTCCATTACCTAAAGGCCATTAAAGTAGCGGTCACCACGGGTTGTCAGCCAGGTATTAGGGACTGACACAAGCATCTGACCTTCAGATATCAGATGGCGTGTCGGAGATTAAATTTGCAGCAAGTTGGCTAAGTAAGGGGGAGCTTGTCCATGAAGGGCTCTAAATGTCAGTGTCAGGATCAGATCCCTAAAATCTACCGGAAGCCAGTGAAGGGAGGCCAGGATCTGAGTAATATGGGACCATTTGTGTAGCAATATTTTGCACAAGCTGCAAGCTACGCAGGTCTCCCTTAGTTAGCCAAGGTAAAAGGCTATTACAGTAGTCAATGAGTTTAGGAGACAAATGCATGGATAATCATCTCAAGTTCAACCTTCGACACAAAAGACTTTAGCCTTAGATGTTCCTAAGGTGAAAGAAGCAGATTTTTGCTAATTACTTACTTTGTCGTTTGAAGGATGTTGCTAAGTCAAAGGCAACACCCAAGTTATGGTCTGACAGTAGTCAGAAAACACAAGTGCTGCTTAATGCCAAGGACAGCATCATCTGGGGTAATAATGAGTTCAGGCTTATAAAGTTTTGGTTTAACCATTGCATGTCTGACAACCAAGCAGTTATTAAAGACAATTCATGGAGCTCCTTAAAGGCAAATGAACAGTATAGTTTAATGTTGACAACATAGCAGTGGATGGATAGGTCCTAAAACTTATTTGCTTGAGAGGAAACAGGAATAAAAGGAAAAGAATGGGTCCCAAAACTGAGCCCTGAGGCACCCCGCAGGGTTTAGAATCCATCTGCAGCTGATTTACAAAAACACTAGAGCTAAGATGAAAACTGGTTTAAAACCATCCCTGAGAGGGCAAGTGGCTGTAAATTTAGTAGAATCTGCTGCCATCAAGACATCATTAGGCGATGGTAACAGAGGAGTTAATTGGTTGCCCTGCAATTGGAAGGTCGCAGGTTCATGCCCCACTCAGTCTGTTGCTGTCGTTGTGTCCTTGGGCAAGACACTTAACCCGACTTGCCTGTGTTGGTTGTGGTCAGAGGGGTCGATGGCGCAAAATGGCAGCCTCGCTATTGTCAGACCGCCCCAGGGCGGCTGTGGATACATAGTAGCTTACCATCATCAGCAGTGTGTGAATGTGAGAGTGCGTGAATAATGAAAAGTGCTTTGGGTGCCTTGAAAAGCGCTATATAAATCCAATCCATTAATATTTATTTATTTATTTTAAAATGAGGTCGAAGACCTACTTTTATGATCTGGCTTTTAACTGTGGGTTAGCTGTTGCTGATATTTTTACATGTTTTTACTCTGTAATTTTTATTTTTTGTTGTTTTTAATTGTTCCTGCTGGTTTTATCTGTTTTATTTTAATTGTATAGCACTTTGGTGGCATGTTTCATGCCTGTAAGGTGCTTTATAAAAAAATTATTGATTGATTATTAATCAATTAATTATTGAGAAATTTGGGTGTTGTCTTTGACCAATCAATGTCTCTTGAAGGCCACTCAAAAATGCTGGTCAGAAACTGTTTTTATTATTTGAGAAATATCTCCAAACTACGAAGGTTGGTGTCAAAACATGAGCTTGAAATGGTTCTCCATGCCTTTATCTCCTCCCGTCTAGATTACTGTAACACACTTTTCACATGTTTTAACAAAAAAGCCCTTGACCGCCTTCAGTTGGTCCAGAATTCTGCAGCGAGGCTCCTAACTGGAGCAAACAGAAGAGCTCACATCACTCCTATTCTGATGTCTCAGCACTGGTTACCCATTAACTTTAGAATTCAATTTAGGATCCTTACTATAACATACAGGGCTCTACATGGCCAAGCTCCTCCTTATGTTACTGAACTGTTAAAGCCTTATGCTCCAACCCGAGCCCTCAGGTCCACCAACCAGAACCTTCTAGAAGTTCCAAAGACCAGATATAAAAGTCGAGGTGATCGATCTTTCCAGGCTGTTGCACCCCGACTTTGGAATGAACTTCCTTTATCCCTACGTGTTACTGACAGTCTGGACACCTTTAGAAAGCAGCTGAAGACCCTTTTGTTTAAAACTGCTTTTACTTAAATCTTTTATGTTTTATTCGTTTTTTCTAACTTGTATTTATAATAATCTTTCATTTGTTTTATCATTTTTATAATTTTATGACTTTCTGTTTTCTGATTTTTAATGATTTTATGATATTCTGTTGTTTTGTTTTAAGATCATTTTATGATGACTATCTTGTGTTTTGTTGATCTTTGTGAAGCACTTTGTGATTCTTTTTCTGTGATAAGTGCTATACAAATAAAATTTACTTACTTACTTACTTACTTATTATTATTATTATTATTATTATTATTAGAGATCATACAGTATAGTTTTATGGTGTGTTGGTCCTCCCTTTGTGAGTTAGTAGGACTTGCTACCAGTCAGGTGAGTTTGTTTAGCTTCTCCTCACATCTAGCAGCTTGTTGAATGGTTTTACTGGGGTTTGGTCTGGTGTGCTCTCCCCTGGAAACAGGCATCAGTCATTTTGGCTCTGCTGGAAATTGGTTCAGTTTCCACAAAACAGCACACACACACACACACACACACACACACACACACACACACCTGAAGTATTTCCATTTCTTTGTCACAACCTTGCAAAGTGACTTTTGAACCCAAAAAGTTAGAGTCTCAGAGATGCTTTGAATACTTTTGATCATCACTTCTAGGATGAGATTAATCAGTGACTCCAGTGAGATTTATCACTGAAAGACAAGAGTGTTTTGAAGGCTGGAGAAATATCACATTGACATGTCTATTTCTTTATTAAAGACCTTTAAACTTGGTTTAAAAAAGAAAGTTATTTGAATTATTCTCTTTTGTAATTGCTAGAATAGTGATCTCTACATGATATTATTTATATTAAAATTAAAATGTACATGCACATCCATGCATATAAAATATATTTTTGAATTGTGATATGTGTTCTTTTAGTTGTGTTATTGTTCAGATTTTAATTTCAACACACTTCATGAAATAAATCCTCTCAGCCAAAGGCCATCCTGCTGAGCGCTCTTCTCTGTGTTTTTTCTGATGCTAGAATAAAGAGGCTAAAACCCCGTAACCATGGACAACCAGAGGGCATTCCAAAGCTGCCTCATTTTCCTGTAAGGACAGAAACTGGACTCTGATCTCAATAAATCACCAAATCAAATTTTGCCAGTTACTGGTGTTTTAATTATGCAAGCTCATTCCCAGTATTGAGAACTGGGTATTATTATTTACTGTTAATATGTGTCAGAGTAAACCAAATAAATATTATACATAAATATAAAACAAAGTATAAATGTTGAGCCTGTTTTTACACATCGCCTTTATTAATGCTGCTCTAATGTCCAACCTCTGATACTATTGTGGTACACATCAATAAAAACCATCGTTGCGAAATATTTATATATATTTTCTTCATCATTATTAATAGTATTAGAAATTTGTTGCAAGCTAATACTGATTCAGATTTGTTCTAAACAAAAATATACATTGCCTGTTGATGCTGTCTACTTTGGGGGTTTAAATACTGGCTTTTTATTATGAATAAATACAAAAAAGACTTCACGATGAAAAGTTAGATCCAGCCTGCACTGTGATGATGATAAATTTCCATCCTAAATTTGGTATCAAAGTGTCTCCGTTTGCAAATCACTATGAAGCGGCGCTGCTTTTGTCCTCCACCGTAATGTCGCACACTCCATGAACCTGTGTGAGCTGCTTGCAGTCTAGAGAAGCCAGTAATTTCCTTGGTCCTGGAAGGGTGGGGACAAAGTGCTCCACGAAGGAGATGGAGGCATGGCTGCCAATATCTCTGCAGGGAGAACAGGAAATGACAGTAGCAGTCACAAAAGACAGAGATGCTCCAGGTCATTAAAAACCTCCAACCCAATATGAAGTATATATATTTCTGACTCACCCGTGTTCAATCTGTTTTGCAGGTAGAAGACCAAGTCCTTCCACACAAAATATGACATTTTTCAGCACCTGAGGTAGAGGGTTGGTGAAGGAAATCTCCACTGCCATCTCCTCCCCCACAACAGCCTTCCCTATTGGCTACAAGACGACAAAGCAAAGAGGAAACAAAATCAAATTTAAAGTTTGAATCGACTCCTGATGATATTTTCCTCCTTGATGTTTAGTACCTTTATGATGAGGTCTGGGGTTCTGAGACGGAAACTAAACTGAGTGGCCAGGACCTGCTGTGTTTCCTGAACCCTTCCTGACAGAGTCAGCATGAGGGCAGCATGATCTATCAGCTGGTTCTTGTACATGTTGTACTCCAGGACCAACACCAACAATGTCTCTGCAAAAAAAGAATAAAAAGATAGAGGAAAACGTGGGTTCATGAGTTAGAACAACACTTTCTCTCTTTAGTCAGACTAAGCAGTGTTGACCTCTACTCACCTTCATTGGGCAGCACCTCCACATCCATTACGTCCTTTTTGACCATGGCTTTGTAGACTCCGGTGTAATACATGACTGCTACCTGGCTGAGCAGCGTGACTTTACGCTGCTCTGAGCTGACATTCTTCAGCTTGATGGTCAGCTCTGCATCCATTCCCATTTTTGGACCCTCTCCTTCCAGGATAACTTCTACAGAGACGTCCTCGGCTGTTGGGGATGAGTAGGCTTTGGCTTTTGAGCCGTAGCGGCAGGCTGTTTCTACGGCGATGCGTTCCTCCTCTGACCCTTAACATGAACAAACTTACATGTCAAATATTGTCTCATTGTTTATGTGAGCTCTTTAAGTATTCCTTTGATCTTCTGGTGTTATATTTTACCTTCAGTATATTTGTACAGGTGTGTGATGTCATTGCGCTCATCTGATCCTACTGCCTTGGTGCTGATGGAGTGGCCTACAATCTTCTTCTCACTGTAGATTTGACTGAAGGTACCATCTGCTTTCTTCTGCCAGTAGATTTTATCACTGTTCACCTGCACATGGTTCAAAACATGGAGCGGCACAAGATCAGTGCATAACATCCTTTAATATTTTAGAATCTCTTTAGAAGGAGAAAGTCCCACAAACCTCAGCAAACACAAAGGCACAGTCATGTTTGAGGAAGACCTGACCATTACGAACAGCAGTAACTGAAGCAGGACCACAGCGGAAGATGCCCTGGCTGGTTTCCTGCGGTGTCGCATCGACCGCCTGCCAGCCTCCGTTTCCAGGAGGCAAGTCTGGACGAGCCATCCAGCAATCGTTCCACACATGGAAGTTCCTTTACAAAAACAGGTCAATTCAGCCACTTTTAAGTCTTTTGAAAAAGTCAAAAGTCATCAAGGCAAGAGCTTGTACCATATAGAGTCTGCATTAAGGTAGTCTATAGGCTCCAGGTTCTCATCCAGGTACACATCTGTTGTCAAGGAGACGTCAGTATCGTGAGCTGAGCTGAAGTTTGTCACAGTTCGAGCAGGAATGCCTAAACACCGTAAAACTAAAGGAACAAAAAAGTGTGCAGTGTTTGTGTAAGAAACGTTTGTGACACACACAGACCACAGGAACATCTGATGGACTAAGAGTAAAACAAACATCCAACAGACCTGTAGTAACAACACCAGCAAAAACCCAGCACTGGCCGTACTTCACTGGGACGCCGTTGTTTTTCTGGTACTCCTTCAGGATTTCCACGCTGCCACTCCAAGCAGTTGGAGAAGTTCCCTTGGAGTAGTCTCCAGACCAGTTTCCCATCAGGACACCAAAGTCATCAGGAGAGTTAACCTTGACAAAAAGAGACGGTTGTTATGGGTGATTCCCAGCTGAGACCTTTCTGTATAGAGTGGTGCATGTCCTTCCTGGGTATACACAGGTTTCTCTGGGGGCACGCTGGTCCCTCTAATGTCCAAAACAATCCATGCTGGGATAACTGGTGATTCTAACACCATTCTAAGGGCAGCAGTAGCTCAGGAGGTAGAGCGAGTTGTCCAGTAATCAGAGGGTTGTAGGATCGATTCCAGCTCCTGGCAGAGAATTCTGCTGTTGTGTCCTTGGGCAAGACACTTAACTCACCTTGCCTGCTGCTGGTGGTCGGAGGGACCGGTGGCGCCTGTGCTCGGCAGTGCGCCCCAGGGCAGCTGTGGCTACTTCGTAGCTCATCAGCACCAGCGTGTGGATGTGTGTGTGTAAATGGATGAATGATGCACTGTAGTGTAAAGCACTTTGGAGTCCTCTGACTCTGAAAGGCGCTATACACGTGCAGGTGTGTGTGTGTGTGTGTATGTGTGTGTGAGATCACATGGACATCAGTACTGTATGTCATTAGTCCTTTAGAAAGGATGCCCCAGTGCATCTTTAATTCCACTGCATGTCAACAATTTGAACCTCATAACATAAAAAGGATTTTTCACTCAGTGAAAGTGTTGAAGCATCACTATTAGACATCATCTAAAAGCTTCTCAAAAGCGAGCCAACTGGGAGTATGTAAATGAGTTTCTATTAGAATATTTGAAAAGGTTATATTTAATTGATTAAAAAACATATGGAAGGCAAAAACTGGATTTTGTTGTTTAAAGAAGCCATGCTGTTCACCACGCTGCCCACCATAATAAAATATTTAATAATCAAGTTGTAAACAGAGTAAAGATGACTGAAAAGTAGAGTAAAGCTATGGAAAAAAGAAACTAGCTGCATATCTATTTGGGAACAGAATATTTTTCTACACAAGAAACAAGATAAAGAGCAACTATTTAGTTCTGGCCTTTAGGCAAAACTGTTTCAAGAATATTTCTACGAAGATTCTATGGTTGGAATCACTTCCTGGACTCAGGAAGACGTCTGACAACCAGGGCAAGGAAAGTTCAAAGCATAAGGCATGTACAAAACCTACTAAAATAGGATGCATGTGCTTTCTATGCATGCTTGCCCCTAGCAGGTCTGTACCTGGATCCTCCATCCTTCTCATCTGTGATTTGTTTATGTTACCTTCTGCTGCAAATGGAAGACGGATTTATTTAGATTGGTCTATTCCACCCTGGTCCTGGAGGGCCACTGCCCTGCGTGTTTTAGCTGTTCTCCTGCACCAACACACCTGATTCAACGACTGAATCAGCTGTTGAACAGGTCATCAAGTTCTTCAGAGGACTGTTGATCATCCAATCATTCAAGTCAGGCGTGTTGGTGCAGAGAAACATAGAAAACATGCATGTGGCCCTGAAGGACCAGGATTGAATAGCTCTGGTTTACAGCGTTGGAGGCAGCATGTTGGACTGTTCCATGTGAAAGATCTGACATATTATAACAATCTGTATTCTCTCACCACGGCTGAGATGATCCGCACCATGTTCACTGGGTCTCCCCAGCCAGAGCTGGGAGTTCCACTCTTGTCCAGCACAAAGAGGCAAGCATCAAGAATTCCAACATCAAACTAAAAGCAAAAGAAAACGAACAAGGCTGATGAGAAGGTCAATCTGTTTCTGCTGAGCTTTTCACTAAACTCCGACCCTGTGAGCACCTGTCCATAGTTCCAAGTCCTCTCTCCAATTTGATACTCAGTACCGTAGTAGATTCGTCCAACATCGTTAAGGACGTATTCTTGCCTCTCGTCCTCCGAATCCATAAACACAGAGTCGTCTGAAACAAATGAACATTTAAAGGTACTGGTCTAACAATAACAAAATCAATATCTAATTAAAAAACAGATTATATGCTCCAGCTGCCTATTTAACCCAAACAGACCCTTCAAACAACTGGGATGAGGCTGTTCAACTTAACAAGAAGACCAGACTCATCTCTTCATCTGATGTGCCAGAGCTGTTAAAGTAGGTTATTGAGTTTAACCCAACTAAGAATCTCTGAACAATTCCTTCATCTCTGAAGCATTTTTGTTAGTTCAGGACATTTTTAAAGACGGCCTTGTCAAAAATACTCTCACTTTCAGCTGCAACAATTTCATCTTAAGTTTGTATTTGTCTTTAATTGGAGGATTTTTTTTTAATGACCCATTCACTCTGGGGTACTCCTGTGAAGAGTTGATATAAAAAATTACCAAGCACATCACTCTACTATGAATATGTTTTATAAAAACCCACACCTTTACCTCCTACACATTCTCAGACATGCTGTGCCGTGCTGTGGCCTTGACGTGATCAAAAACACCTCTTGAGCTACACTGTAGGGTACAAGGACCTTTGCAGGTTCACTCTGTGTGGAACATCAGTTTCATTTTATTGATTCAGAGGTTTGTTTTTCAGATTTCCTTTTTGTATGAGTGTGTAGGTTTGAAATACCTTGTGTTATAGGAATTAGGTGAAGGCACTTAAAGCTGCAATAGCAAATTTGGAAACCAAATTAGCTTAAAACATTTGTATGCCTCTTAACAATGTTCTAACATAGTATAGCTATAAATATATTGTGGAGATTAAAAAATAATAATAAAGTCCTTTATTTAGAAAAAGATGCGTCTTCTTCAACAGCGTTTGGTGGACTGCTCTGTTGACTGACATCTGTAGTGGTGAGTACGTCACTGTGTTTGTTGTCCAATAGCATGTGGAGACAGTTTGAAAGACAACCATAGATTCTGCTCCACGACTGAGCTCCATCTATGGGTCATGACCAGACTATATCTTCACATCTATAGGATGGCTTGCCAGGCTACAGGTTTCCTGTGCTCCAATGTTAAAGCTAATTTGCATGGCAAGTGGGAATTTGTTTTTTGCTGTGTATTTGTATGTCATCCTTAACACAGCCAACAAAAAACAGACAATTATGATGTTTTAGATGCTGATTGTTTAAAGTTACATTTCAATTATTCACCACAAGGGGGCTACAGCACAGACTGCACAGATAGCTGTAATCATTCGATTTAGGATGAATGAAAATTAAAAGCAGTAGAGGGATTTTTTTCTCTTCTGATATCTTAAACCATTTACTCTTTTCATTGCTGTTGTCTCCACCTCACTAGCTCACTAGCTATTCCACCTCAGCTCTGTGAGAAGTTCAATTATCCATGCTGATAAATACCACCATGTCATCAGCAAATTAAATGAGCCACTGCCTTAAAAATAAGGCAATGGCATCACTGGTGGCATTGTATATTATTTGATTATTGATTACCACGTGGAAAACTACAGGGTCAATGAGGGCAAAATAATAACATGGATGTTTATTGATGAAGTTTGTCAGACAGCAGCTGCACAAGTTATTTTGTGCACATTTCTGTTGTGAAATCACCAGGAATGATGGGAATAATTAACCAATCAGAAGTGTTGTTTCCTCCCATCACATTGATGTTTCCAGGTTATTTCACAAGTACGACCCCCACCCCTAACCACCTCCCCCACCAGGGTAGTTTTCTGGTAATCTGTTTTGGTTAAGATCCCAGTTGTGGAAACACAAGGGGGAAAAGAAAACCAACCTTGTTCCTGCATTAAGTTTCAGGACTGGAAGCGTGCCGGTATTCTGCCAGTGCTCCCCAAGGCAGAACATCGGCACGCCCCAGAGGTGAGGCTCAGAGATGTAGATGAAGTCATCCAAGTACAAATAATATTACCTTCACACCAGGGGTTGAATAGCATGTAAATGTCATCTGCAGGGTCATGGGGGGTTGTAGCCTGGCCGTTTGCACAGCTAGTCTCCACAGTGAGCTGATATCGGCCAATGACAGCCGTGGGAGGTGAATTCACAGACAGCTTCATCCTGCTGTCATCCTGCTTCACTACAGCAGCCTCCCAGCGCCCGTCCTCCAGCGACTCCACCAGAGGGACAATTACATGAGTTCCCTTTGACACTGCTGGCAGTGGCCCTGAGGAGGTGAAAGGAGGCAGAAAAAAAGAAAAACATGTTAAAGGTAGGACTGGATTCCTAACATGTTCAAACACAAGGAAAACTTTTTCCCAGTCATGTTACTGTACCATTTCACTTAAATTAATGCCACACCTGCAATCCCAGTTTGTTTGTGTGAATAGAAACCAAACGTGGAGTTTACAGAACATACTGTCTGGGCAAGGTGCACACACACACACACACACACGCATGAATCGAACGCATGCACACACACACACACACACATACACACACACACACGCATGAATCGAAAGCATGCACACACACACACATGCATGCATGCGCACACACACACCTTGTCTGACAGGATTATTCTCAGAGTGGCTCTACAAAAGCTACTCCTAGACAGAAGTCTGCAGCTCAGTAGTAAAACCACTGTGCAGTCACACTGAGGGGGTCCAACAAAATGTCAAAAGGTGTGATTTGTAACTGCAGGTTGTCTGCAGCATGCAGATAAAATAAAGTACAGTAACATTTTAATGACAACTGACAAAATTCTATTTTTATATCACAAATCTAGTTTCCACCAGTACAGCAGCTGGTTTTTCCATCTATTCCCTTCCTCGAACTGTGAAAAACTGCAGCTTCCATGATTTCAACCCTGTTTCCCTTTCGCTATTTGGTCTTTTAAGCTGTCTTCAAATAGCTTAACACAAATTTGCTATGTTTCATTTCTATCAGGAAATATTTATTCCTATTTATTCAGTCATGGGCAGACAGGCCACTGAGGAACTTACAAACAGGAATGGAGCCCAGCTTGCTAAGAAATGAACAAAAAGAAATGAAACATCCACTGTGCCGACAAACCCAGCAGCCACAGCGAGTGAGAAAGAGGAAAACTGCAGGGAGACGCAGCAGAGTGATCCACCAGCTCAGACTAAAGCAGCAGCTGTGCATCACCAGCTCAGGGAATAAACGTGGGCTTTCTGGTAGAAAATTCATTGAACGAATGTAGTGAAGGAGCCTGTAAAAATAACCAGTGTGAGCAATGTGGAGAGAGCTGGTAATTTCCCCTTTAGTGGGATTTTAGCTATTCTGGAAAGTATTTCTGTGTAAAACTTATAATGTATGTTAAAGGACTGCATGGTGGCACTGGAGCCTCACAGTGAGAAGGTTGCAGGTTCAACACCCAGCATTCTCTCCCCATGCACTGCCCCATGCTTACTCCAGATGTACTCCTGAAGGCTAAAAACATTCATGTTGAGTTAACTAGTGACTGTGATGCACCTGAACAGGGCTTACCTCACATATTGCCTTATAACAGCTGGAGATTTAAGTGTGAGAATTGTAATTATTTGCAACGTTGACAGAAACACACTTCAAAATTGCAAGGTTGCAGATAGTCTGAAACTCGGCAGCAAGGTTATTGACTGAGACAAGGAGGAGGGATCACATCACACCTGTGTTGGCTTCACTCCACTGGCTTCCAGTTCAATTCAGGGCAGAGTTTAAAATTTTAGTATTTGTGTTCGAAGCACTTGAGAGTAGTGACCCCTCATACTGGACCTTCTCCATAGACATATTCCACCATGCACTCTTAGATGAGCTGAAGGATTATTGGTGGTTCCAAAAATGCAGTGCTTATCCAGAGGGGACCGGGCATTTTGGTCCTGGTACCCAAGCTATGGAACGCCAGTATTATGGTTGGTGTTTTATCACTTTACTGCTGCAAAGCACTTTGTAATTCTTTCTGAGAAAAGTGAGGTGTAAATAATCATTACTTACTTATTTCTAAAAAGTGTCAGACAAGCTCCAACACTCCAGATCCTAGAAGTGAGCCAGATCAGAGTTGAGCTGAACACAACAGGATTTGGAGTCTTATTTCCTGATGTTTGGACATCTCTCCTCTGATTGGCTAACAGCAACAAGACTCTACCACTGACTCTGTTTGCTCTGCAACGTTGATGTTTTATCTCCACAAATAACACAAACCTGGAGGAGTTCTGCGTGTGGTGGAGTTGCTAATGCTAACGGTTAGCTTCTACTAGCTGAGAAGTTCTCTGCAGCCTTCCCCGTCGTGAGCCAAGGTAGATGAGTCCATGAATGTTAAGTGACAGTGTGACGTATATCTGTCTGGCTTTTCTAATCCTAGAGTTTCACTGTCTATTTTCTATCAGAAGCTAATGCAGGAGATAGGTGGAGGAGACTATTTTCATGTTCAGCCTGCATGAAAAACTCAGAGTGACCGATTATAATCAGAAATAATCATTAAAATGTTTTTTTCAGTGAATAACCACTTTAAATGATGTTTAGATGTACAGCACTTTGGTCAACTAACAGTTGAGGGAAAGTGTTTAATGAATAAAGATGATGATGATGATGCTGATGATAATAATAAAAAAACCTTTTAAAACCTCAACAGAATGCTGAAGCTGAGGACATTAGAGCCAGCCATTGTGGTTTCAGAAGTACTGCTGAATTCATTCCAGTGGACAAATCTCAGCTTGTTTGGTAGCAACATTCACACACCACAGCACACAAATCAATAATCTGACCTTTATTGGAAATAAGCTGTTCAGTTTAAAGCCTTTCTGATAATTCCTCGCTCCCAAAAAACAAACAGTTCAACACGGATTTCTCTTGATAAAATCAGTGTTTAGCTTTATTTTAAATGAAAGCAACATGAAATGAAGAGATATGTAGCTGGTTTCACACGAGGATTTCTTTAGAAAGCTCAGCTAAGCAGCTGCTGCTGAATCCAGCGGTCCATCCCTCAATGAGACAGAAAACAAACAGCTATTCCTGGACACTCCGTAAGCTTTCCTCACACACAGCCCCAAAGCCTAAATGCCAACTCTGCATACAGCCATATCTCATTTCATCTCATCGTATCTCATAATCTAATGAGATTAATATGATGAGATCTTAGAGAGAGAGGGACTCTCACACTCCCAGGCTGGATTAAGTGGTTTGTTCGTGGCATTTTGTCAGAGAGACTTTAAGTGTACAACTGAGTCTGCCCCACACTTTCACCGTGTCAGATATTAAATGAAATTTGCAGCCTCTCTAAGCTGTTAGCAGGGGTTTCACACCTCTGAGAGCAGCACAAACCACAGAGCCAGAACATTTAGCTGTCAGAGCCTTTCACCTGGAGTTTAGAAATCACTGTGGAAAATGGTGTTGTTTTAAGATGGACTGATCAGCTTTCACACAGGGTGGCTCGCTTTTGGGAGTTTTTTCAGAAAACAGCGAGCCAAGCAAAAGCATGACACATTCGTTTGTAGAGAAAGAAAAGAAATTTAAAAACTAGTTTCTTAAAACTGGCTGAATTACAGCTGCATCTGCTTACACCAGTGAGCCGAGGCCACCGCATTTTATTTGGACTGACTTTAAAGGGTGCTGAGCTCTAGTTGAACATCAGTTGATTGTTTTATAAGAGTTTCATTTAAATCCATCAAGTGTTAATGGGATATTTTGCTAAGACCACAGCTATAAGACAAGAGTCAGGTGATAAATATAACAAACATAAATAAACGTTGGTCATTTGTCCATAAATGAGCATTCATTGCATCACTATGACTTATCTGTGACGTGTGAAACTCTAACTATGGTATCTTTTGTCTTTGGGCAGATGCACAGCCTTTCACTACAGTAAGAAACATTATAATTATTCTCGTCGAGCGTCACGTTTTCACACACAGCTGTAATTGAGGGATCTATATTTATCTGTGTCCTGAAGCAACACAGCAGACAATAAGATGAGGAGGAACGTAAAGACAAAGACGGGCAGATAAGGGGGGATTAGAGGAAACTGGAAGTAATCATAGTTGGAGCATTTTGGGTAATAAAGGATTGTATGTCAACACAGGACTCAGAAACGGTTTCTTTGAAACACCCCATCAGGAGCATGGCAACGGAGCGGTTCCTATAGCGACAGTAACCATAAAGCCCCCGACTCAGCTTCTGTGTTGTATATCTCACACAGTCGATGTTCACCCTTCAAACACGGGAACGCGTATGGGCAAAAAAGAAAAGCAAAAGTTGGATCAATGCATGAATTTAAATCAGAAGCAATTTTCTCTATTTCATCAATGTGATAAAAGTTTAATGAATGTGTTTGTGTTGTCACCTTTTATTAAAGTAAATCATCATTTATAAATATTTTTTCTATCCTTAAATTGTTCACAAATTATTTTCAGACCCATTCAAACTAGACAGATCAATAATAGCAGCTCAGCCGCAGACATTGTTCATGCTACAGCGCGTCCTGGCCTTGCGTCTCCATTCAGATCAGAGCAGTTACCTGAAAATCACTTGATGTTGTAGCTGTTTGTAAACAGTTTCATGGATCCAAATGTTCAGCTATTTGTTGTGAGAAATACAAAATGTTTAGAGAAAAAATTCAGTTTTATGTTTCAATGTATTGCAGAAATATTGTGTTTGCTTTGTTATTCATTACATAACAGGAAAATAAAAGGTTTTGCATCTAAATCAACAATAACTTTATTTACAAATTACACACCATGTAATTTGTGGTGTGTCTGAGTATTTCAGAAACTGCTGATCTTCTGGGATTGTCACGCACAACCATCTCTAGGGTTGACAGAGAATGGTCCCAAAAAGGGAAAACATCCAGTGAGCGGCAGTTCTGTGGGTGACAATGCCTTGTTGATGCCAGAGGTCAGAGGAGAATGGCCAGACTGGTTCCAGCTGATAGAAAGGCAACAGTAACTCAAATAACCACTCGTTACAACCAAGGTATGCAGAAGAGCATCTCTGAACGCACAACACGTGGAACCTTGAGGCAGATGGGCTACAGCAGCAGAAGAACACACCGGGTGCCACTCCTGTCAGCTAAGAACAGGAAACTGAGGCTACAATTAGCACAGGCTCACCAGAATTGGACAATAGAAAAATGTTGCCTGGTCTGACGAGTCTCGATTTCTGCTGCAACATTCGGAGGGTAGGGTCAGAATTTGGTGTCAACAACATGAAAGCATGGATCCATCCTGCCTTGTATCAGCGGTTCAGGCTGGTGGTGTAATGACATGGGGGACATTTTCTTGGCAGACTTTGAGCCCCTTAGTACTAATTGATCATCGTTGCAACGCCACAGCCTACCTGAGTGTTGTTGCTGACCATGTACATCCCTTTATGACCACATGGACCCATCTTCTGATGGCTACTTCCAGCAGGATAATGCACCGTGTCATAAAGCTGGACTCATCTCAGACTGGTTTCTTGAACATGACAATGAGTTCACTGTACTCAAACGGCCTCCACAGCCACCAGATCTCAATCCAATAGAGCACCTTTGGGATGTGGTGGAACGGGAGATTCACATCACGGACGTGCAGCCGACAAATCTGCAGCAACTGCGTGATGCTATCATGTCAATATGGACCAGTACCTTGTTGAATCTATGCCACGAAGGATTAAGGCAGTTCTGAAGGCAAAAGGGGGTCCAACCCGGTACTAGCTAGGTGTACCCAATAAAGTGGCTGGTGAGTGTGTGTGTGTGTGTGTGTGTGTGTGTGTGTGTGTGTGTGTGTCTTTAATATCATTAGTACTTTCCTTGAAAACCTGCTGTGTTGAATCTTATTATCTGAGTCTTCTACCATCTAGTGGAGAAGTTACGTACTGCAGAGTGCAAGTACTAATTTGATCTATTTGTGATATTGTTGTATTGCTGTAATAATGCACAACAAAATATATGTCGTAATTTTATATTTAGATCAGCATTAGACTGATTAGTACTTCATGACTCTGGGTTTAAAAGTTTTTTCATCCACTTGTGACATTAGCATGTAATTAAAAGAGCTGGTGGTAATTATTTTTGAGTGCACTCATCATTATACTGGGTTGTCTGAATAACAAGTAAAAACTTCTTGAACTTGCTTGTTTCCTCTCATTCCTGTGACTGCTGTCAGGAAGCGAGAGGGAGCTTTTATTAGTCTCTAAGCAGGATTCCAGGGAAGCATGTGAGTTCAGCTCAGGCCAAGTTTCACATATGGCCGTCGAGGATTTAATTTTAGATGTAGAGACTCAGTTAATTAGTTATCATAGGAATTGTGTTGAACTTGGGTCATTTTAGATAGTTTAGATTTTTGTGTATGTGACGATGACTAAGTGATAAGAGTTCTCTCACTGACCTGTTTTAAGTTCCAAATGAAGCTTATCAGAGAGGGGGTCAAAAGGTCGAGACAGGGTGATCCACATCTGGAACGTCTGCCCTCTGCGGATGATTAATTTGTCGCTTTGGTAGTGATCTGTGTGGTGTTCTGTGCGGTTCTCTCCTGATTTGGTTTTCATCAAGTCGATTGATTTCACCTTCAGTAGAAGGTCTGTGAAAACAGAAACAGGTTAGATTGAAGCTGCTGATTTATTTCTGATGTATAAAATGTTCTTTAGTCACCATCTAGATCCTTCCCCCCTGTTGTAGGTTTCTCATCATCAGTCCCTCCCTCCTTCTCTGGATCATCCATCCCTGTGACCACCGTTTCTGCGACGTCGTCATCGTCTGGCTTACGATAACAGCACGGGCACGCCTTACGCAGCCATCGCCGGCAGGCACTCTCTTTGCTGTCATCATCTTCTTTCTCTGGTTCTTCTTTGTCCTCCACCTCATCCTCCCCAAATCCCAGAGTGACAGTTGGGAACCGGCCTACAGCAGTTCTGTCTCTTATTGATCGTGTCACTACAGGCATCCTGACAGAAAACAAGCACAAGGACATTCATTGATTTGTCATTGCTAATTTATCTGTTTCCTTAAAAAGTATGGCTGCTGAACATATTTCCCTTCAGCAAAACACTTCTGATGTCTAAAAAAAGTCTCATCTGATTAAACTACTGCTGTTAACTTCCTAATCTTTTGTCCAATTAAGACGTACAGGCAGGAAATTGGCTTTCCTTCAGAGTTACGGCTGAGTTCAGCATCATTTTTTAATCCGTTGAGTCGTTGATGTAGACTGACAGCCTCATTACAGACTACTCCCTCACAAAATGTTTTCATTTAAGGAGAGACGTTCTGATTCGAGGCAGCTATACGTTCAACATGATGAGTTGGTCAGGATGACTATTATAAAAACAACACAAAATGTTCCCATAGAGAAAAACACATTAGAGGGAATTCTGGAATAAAAGTTCAATTTCAAAACAAATAGAGCCTCCTGTTTGGTTCCTGTCTCATATTATTTATTTTTCTAGGAAATCTGTTTGTTTGGAGCTGGAGGCAGTCCAAAAAAGCAAACCATGACTGTTGGCTTCCACTTTTCTCTCCAGTGGTTTTTCACCAAAAGGCCCAGTTTCATCTATCGACTATCTGTCCTTTGTTTGACAAGAGATTGCAATCATTCACTTTGTAGAACAAAAATATGATCTACTTCCTCCTTCAATGGACTGAGGGCAGAAAAACAACACAGACACACCCACAATGGCACAGACAGCCTCTGATTGGAGAAATGGAGTTCATGACCTACAGGACTGATGAGCTAACGGCTAGTTTGAGTCCACTGATATTTGAACAGAAACCTTAAAGCCATACTATACAACTTTTTCACATTTTAAATCATGTTCTTGAGCCAGTATGTGCTAAAATGACCCTTTACAGGTTAATGAAATGTTACTCAGACGCCCACCGCCCTCTGTGGTCAGAATACCACACTTGCAACTTCAGAGTGGTGGTTGCCTCCTGTTGGACTTAGAAAAAATTTAGCTGACATGCCTGGCGCTGCAGTCTGCTTCCAGCATGTTTCCTGAATGTTTTAGATCATGAACACAGCTGATTTGTCTGATTTAGTGATGAACCGCTCTTGTAGACACTAGTGAAGGCTGAGGAGACATTTCAGCAGTTAGATTAAGGTGTTAAAACGACGAACGCACAGCAAGGAGAGATAAGTTTCACTTTTGCTTTGACTGCAGAGAATTAATAATGGACACTAGGGGGTGCTAAAAGCAAGCAAAACTACCAAGCGTGCCTTTAACAACCTTCTTACTGGTCGTGACCTCTGGATGCACTGGAAATGCTACATTTAGCTGTTAGCTCATGAGTCCAGTAAGACGTAAACTCTATTTCTCTGAACTGAAGCTGCTCAGACAGCTAACTGTAACAGATAAGATGATAAACATTTATAATTTTTACACAGAAACTCACTTTAAGCTAAACAAAAAAAAATCTTTTTCAAATCTCAACAGTTTTAAATGACTGACCCGAACTTTTCTCTTTTCTGAATCTCCTGTCTTGGTATTGAATTCCCCAAAGTCCTAAATCTTTTACTTTTTATTCATCATCACACATATGCACACATAAAATAGTTTGCTTTATGATTTATTCGTTTTTTAAAATGCTTTGGATCAAGTTCTGAACCTTTTTCTCATTTCGTATGCTCAGATCTGTGAAAATGCAAATCTGTGGCTGTCTCCGTCTCTAATGTTCCCCTGACTGCAGCTGCTCACTTCTCACTCTGCTGAAGCATTACCAAGTGTATGAGTGAGGTAAATCAGGCTAAATATGTATTATATTCGTTATTATTTAAAAGGTAAGGTAAAATTTATTTATACAGCACCTTTCACAGTTGAATCACAAAGTGCTTTATTTCTGCAAAATCGAATAAAATGATGAAATGATGGAGGATTGAAACCATGGCTCTCTGATCATTACATGAAGTAAATCAGTGTCATGAAGGAGTGATAACAAATCACCAACCTGGGATGAAACTAATCTAGACTGCTTGAGAATGAGGACAGATGTTTGTGATGTTTCCTACATTCTGGGTGTGACGGCTGAAAGAGGGCAGCGCCCCTTTGCGCAACATCTTTAAGCTTTTACACGACAGAAATTAACGTTTCTGTCGCCAATAACCAAATGACCTGATATCTGATATCAGAAGTGCAAAAACTGAACTTTTTAATTCATAACTTTATTTTTTGTGTGTGTGTTTTAGTATAAAACTGCATTCGCTCTGACAAATCTAGATATGAAGCATGGATTTGATCAACCATGTAACTAATAAGTTAGCGAGCAGCAGAAGGTTTCTTCTGAAGGATTGTGTGCTCGCATTAACTAGAAGAAAACCCTGAATGTTCTGAACCCAACACACCAGCTGGACCATACTGTGGTGATAGAAACTACAAACATTTCCAACTGAGAATTGAGATATTAAACTAAATCAAACACAAACTGTCAGAAACTTAAACACATCCAAATCTGCTCATTTATTTACTCCCCACAGTCCCTTCTGTCACACTGTGTTTGATTTATTTCTTCACTGTCTCGTGAACTAAATGAAAACGTGCTCCACACACAAACTTCACATTCCTCAACTGTGTGTTTGCCAAACAGGTTCAGATGAAGCTGCAGCGAGACTGACAATGAGTTCCCTGATTATCGACATGCCAAAGAGTCTGTGAGCACCAGAAGCTGGAGGTGAGATAACGTCTCCTCCCCGCTCAGGACGGTGACTTACTGACAGACGAACCTAAAACACAACAAGACTCCAACCTAATAAAACGTTACTGTTAAACTAGTCAGAACACGCCTAAAAACTTGGATGATCGACCATCAAATCTGTGAACATTGAAATCATGAGATTCTGTTTTATTTCTTGTACTTCTCTTGTACTTTGTCAGGTTTTTATCTTTATTGTTCTCTACTAGCTCCCGACTAATTCTTCTTCTTCTGATTATTATTATTATTATTATTATTATTATTATTATTTATTAATTTATTATTATTATTTTCTTAACCATGTCTAGAATTTCATCTGTACTGTAATAGGTAATTTATAGTTGTAAAACGTTGACCCGTAATAACTCTGATATCCGTTGATCTTGTGAATGCATTCTGTTATCGTATTTTAGGCTTTCTTTGGTTTTGTCTAGGTTTTGTATTTACTAATTGTACTTGTCTACTTTTATTAATTGTCTATGCTATTTTTATATGATAATGATTTTTTAGACTTTTGACTTCAAGTCAAGTCAAGCTTCGTTTCTATAGCACATTTAAATGGCAACATCGTTACCCCAAAGTGCAGCACAACAATAATAGTAATAAAGACAAATAAAAATTTAATTTAAAAGCCAACAGAGCCTTGTAAAGTATTAAAACCACAGGCAAATAAAAAGAAATACATAGCACACGTTTAAAATCATAAAACAACAGATAAAAATAATATCACAGGTAAAAATTTTAAAACAGATATAAGAAAAACCAGCAGTCGCTTAAATATATCTAAAATGCCAGTGAGTCATTGTACTGGTGTCTTCATGACCGTTAGATAATTTAAAGAAAAAAAATTAAATATTTGAGTTTCAGATTTGCTGATCACTGATCTAACAGATATAATATTTATCTAGTAAATGAAAATATGTCTTAAACCAATTTAAGAGCGAGTGAAAGATATAAAGGTCCAGCTGACCAATCTTTCAGAAATGACACGTTTGCATTGATTTGACTTTACTCAGAGGAACTGATGAGACTGGATAATGTGTAAATATGCCTGATATTTATTAAAGCCTGTCTGATGAGGGTGGTTTCAAAGAAGGATTAGTCTTTTCTTGGAGTATTAGTAATGATTTTTACATGCATGTTAATTAGAGAGTAGCTGCCGGGTTCTCTGTTCTTTTCTAACTGCAAGTGCTTCTGTGAGGAGTTTGATTTTGGATGTTGCTGACTTGTTTGATTAAAAAAGGTAAGAATAAATAAATTTATGTTTCAGAGGACAAATCATCAGATAACGATGTCTAAGTACGGCCTATGTGCTTCATTGGATGTTAAAGAGAAATTAATAATTCTTCTGTCATTGAGTTTTTGTTCATAAATAATATATTAGTCGGTTTCTTTGTTACAATATAACAATTGTTTGTGGCTGTTTGACAGACATAATTTTTCTATACATATATGTATTAACTTCTATCTGTCTAGGAGTAGAGCTTTTTGTAGAGCTACTCAGAGAATAATCATGTTAGACGTGGGTGTGTGTGTGTGTGTGTGTGTGTGTGTGTGTGTGTGTGTGTGTGTGTAATAGTTAATATATGTATATATTTGGTGTTTGGTCTCTTGTTTGACAATAAAACAAAGATTTAATGAAGAGAAAAGTATCCATTTTGGTAGGATGATTTAACAATCCTCCCTGTATTTACTGCTGTGTAAACTTCCCTCCTATATTGTTATTTCCACCCTGCTGCTTTACATTGGCGTTATCACTGATCAGACCACTGTCTCTGTGTTTACAGAGCTACTAATTATGTCTTATCAAAAAGTATACAGCTGAAGTTAATTATTTATGTCCTGAAATGTTTTGTCAATGAGTTCAAATGTAAAACTGCACTTTTCTGCAGCTTGTTAGGCACCAAGCAAAAACTATGGTTTTATTTTAAAAGCAAGAAAATAAGCTAAGCATCTCAAAGGCCTTCATTAGGAGCCATGTAGCCTCAAACTGACCTTTGACCTATTCAACGACCTTCAGCATTTTAATCACATACCTGAGATTCAAAAGTACAATTTCTTCCAATGATTTATTTAATCAGGCTATTAGTTGCTGTTACTTCGTCTGGATCAGCTGACTCACGTTGGCTTACAAACAAACAGCGGGGTTGAAAATTGTTACTTACATGTTTCTTGTCATTTAAAGCTAAATTAAGTCTACAGGGTGGAACCGAGGCCCAGCACCTGCCTCAGTGCCAAATATTTGAAGTTTGATGAGAAATTCAGCATGGAACAAAACTCTATCCACAGGCTGAGATTAGGCTGCTTGCAGGATGCCTTCGATACATAAAAAAAAAGAAAAACAAAGCTCCTTGCTGCTGCTTCAGATAATCTGTTAAGTAAAAGCTAAACTGTTTGCCCCAAAACTAACAGGAAGAAGCAGCACGGCAGTGAGAGTGAGACGGTGTGAGTCAGGATGGCATTCACATCACTTCTTCATCTGCCATGTTGCACCCTCACTAGTCAGGGTACGGTGTCTCCAGCTCCCGCAGGACTCTGGAGCCTACAGCAGAATAAAAACATATCTAAATATATCTATAGGAGTCAAAACCTGACTGCTGCCTTTCTGTGCAGAGTTTGCATGTTCTCCCCATGCAAGCAAGCAGAGATGTGAGAGTTTTCATGACTTATCACAGTGCTTGACTGCTGCCAAGTTTTCAGTATTTTTTGCCCTCATGAACCCAAGATGGTTAGGATAGAATTTTTCCCTTTAAAATCATCATTAAAAAAACTCAATTTTGTATTTACTCCGGTGCTCTTTGTCTAATATTAAAGGAGACATGTGACTCACTTATAATAGTTCTATGGTTGAAAAACATGTTCATTAAGTTCTTTGCACAAAATCCCTCTCATATAAAGCAATTTCAGCAGTTTTATCAGTACCTTCCAGAATGAGCCGTTTCAGGGCTCTGTCACTTTAAGAAAACAAGCTGGAGCTGGCCACGCCCACCCATCCCCCACTTAGGCTGCTATAAGCTGAAAAGCTCTAATATCTGGGAGGGGTTTGGAGTAGAGCCGCTGCTTCTCTCTCTTGCACATGAGAGACGGTTCTATTCTGCTTTTCCTGTTTGTGATGTCACAAACAAGGACTTTTTGAAACAGCTTGTTTAAGACACATAATTCCCAAAAAGCTGATCGAAAATGGATGGAAAGTTTTTTTTATGTTTTGAGTGTTTATAGAGGCAATAGATACCCACATGTCAGCACAAAAGAATGCAAAAGGTGAGTTCCTGCATAATATGTCCCCTTTACAACTTTGCTTGCTGATATGAAACAGTTTCCTTATCAGGAAAAAATAAGAACAGAATAAATCTGCACAGGAGTAAATATTTTCTACATATACAAGCTTGATGTTCACTCTCATTCTTAACCAAGAGTAGGTGGAGAGTTTTACTTTGAAATCATTTCACATCAGAGCTCAACTACAGAAGCACAATTTTACATAAATTAGAAGTGGCACGCTTATATGTAAACATATATATATTTTGTTTCTTAGCTCTTAAATCACACTGGAATTCAAAAAGTGTAACAGTAGAAATCGCAGCTATAAGTTCAGAGAAAAAAGAAACCAGAGATAACTACTGCAAACATGTTAGATCAAAGACAAGTAGTAACAACAAGGGCATAAAGATCAGAGGTGCAGAAGGAGCAGCTGCTAGCTGTTTTATCTACTATGGATGAACACGCCGTCTGTATATCGGATCATAAAAGCTCTTAGTGGAGACGATCAGCAGGGAGAAACAGATGTACAGATGCAGCATGATAAATTGGTTTCTCTAACAGATTTGGGATGCTGAAGGGGGCGCATGAGACGACTTTCATCTGGTGCCAGAAATTAAAATGATGTTTAAATACTTTTTTTCTTTTCAAAGTTTCATTTTTAAAGACTTCCAGCAGAGTCTGTTATTTCTTTATACAACTGTTAACGCATGACAACTAGTACCTGAACTTATGAAAACAAGGGGGAAAAAGTAAAAGTAGAAAAATCACACTTTCTTGATTGATGTTTTGCTTTACATTATTGTAAATCTTTTCAGGTTTAAAGTGCTTTGAGAATGTGTGTGAGCACAGCCTGAAAACTGCTCCAGGTGTGAAAATTCCTCCTTTATGAAGACCAGATTGTTTGAAAGAAACAGCACACTCATCGTTTGTGCATCTGTGTCCCTAGGAGTGCTCATATCAACGTTCAAGAGAGAAAAAAAGAAAAACCAATTTCAGGAGTAAAATCTGCACTGAAAAAGGCCTGAATGTTCAGAGAGGACAGCAGTGATGGATGGTCGCTGGATTCTTGCCACTGGAAAATAAAAAGAGAGAACAAAAGCCTTTCACAAGAAGTGGTCAACTGAAGAAGTCGATCTAGGAGAAAGACGAATCAGAACCCAGATCTACCAGGAAGGAGAAGAAGAAGAAGAAGAAGAAGAAGAAGAAGAAGAAGAAGAAGAAGAAGAAGAAGAAGAAGAAGAAGAAGAAGAAGAAGAAGAAGAAGAAGAAGAAGAAGAAGAAGAAGAAGAAGAAAGACAGAATTGGTAGAAACAGTGGCATGAAAAGAAGGTAGTGATGAAGAAGCAACCGAATTAGCCAAAGCTCACTCAAAATCCAGCCTGAACAGGTGAGTTTTCAGCTGCTTTTTAAAGGAGACCACTGAGTCCACTGATCTCAGGCTCAGAGGGATAGAGTTCCAGAGTCTGGGGGCTACAGCAGCAAATGATCTGTCACCTTTGGTCTTTAGCTTGGTGTGCTGAACAACCAGTAGGCTTTGATCACTGGACCCCAGGAGGAAATGAAGATGTGGATAGCAATCTCAAGTTCAGAGTGGGACAGAATGGGACTCAGCTCAGCAATGTTCCTGAGATGGAAGAAGGAAGAGCAATCAAGAGAACTGACATGAGAATCCAGGGTGAGAGCTGGGTCAAAGGTCACACCAAGATTCCTGACAGAGGGTTTGGTGTGAGAAGCAAGCTGATCAAGAGAGTCTCTGACTTTGGGAATCAGCTTGTCTGGGGCACAGATGAGGATCTCAGTCTTATCTTCATTCAGCTGTAGAAAGTTCCCAGCCATCCAGTTTTTAATAGAGTCTAAGCAGGTGTGCAACAGCTGCAGCTTAGACATCTCATGGGGTTTAAAGGAAATGTACAGTTGGATGTCATCTGTATAAATATGGTAGGAGATTCATTTAAAAGCTCAGCATGTGCTGGAGAAGGAACCGATATAGGAGGAAGAGTAGAAGCCCCAGCACATAACCTTGTGGGACACCATGGGTGAGGGGGTGGTGGAGGACTGAAACTTGGAGATGGCCACAGAGAAGGAACGCTCTGACAGATAAGAGGAGAACCACTCCAGAGAAGTTCCTGATAGGCCTACCCAGTCTCTCACTACCAAAGAAGACTGCAGACAAAAGCAAGGCAGAAAGGAGAAAGTTAGAGAAAAGTTTGAAGGAGTGGCCAATAACAGGAGCACAGGTGCCATCTTGTTAACGGCTGGGAAAGCAGGGTCGAGTTAGTATTGATGTTTCATTGGAGCATCTGCTTGACGTCTGAGATATGTAGGGATCTACTTTCACCTGCTACTTCATTAGGTACACCTGTTCATGTACATGTTAAAAAACAACTAATCAGCCAATCACATGCAGCAACTCGCTGCATTTATTCATCTAGACATGGTAAAGTTGAGATGTCATGGCATTGCAAATTATCTGCATTCTTCATGATGTTTACAAAACAGAGTCTACAGCCACTACAATAATCTGGGATTCATTCCTTATTGCTTTCATAAATAACTACCCATTAGTCCTTGAATAAGACTGATGAGCATTTTAACCAGTAACTACTGGTTAACTACCCATTAGTCCTTGAATAAGACTGATGAGCATTTTTACCAGTAACTACTGGTTAACTACTCATTAGTCCCTGAATAAGACTGATGAGTGTTTTTACCAGTAACTACTGGTTAACTACTCATTAGTCCCTGAATAAGACTGATGAGCGTTTTTACCAGTAACTACTGGTTAACTACCCATTAGTCCCTGAATAAGACTGATGAGCGTTTTTACCAGTAACTACTGGTTAACTACCCATTAGTCCCTGCTTCATTACTCATTACCCCCCAAGTCGTTCTCTAGTAACGAAGCACAAAAAAATAATGAGAGTTTGCAGCAGTAACTACTGGTTAACTACCTATTAGTCCCTGCTTCATTACGCATTAACCCCTACGTAGTTCCCTAGTAACTAAGCACTATTTTGCGTACCTTATTGTAAAGTGTTACCGAAGCAGCAGATTTACAGTAAATGCCAGTATTTATACAGAGATAGCCTAGTCTTTCAGAACACGCTAAGCACTGTTACTTTGCAACTCCCATTCACGCCCTGGTTGACAGACTGGGATCCTACCATAGTAATGCACTCAAGACAAACTCCACGAGGTTGCTGCAGTCATGACCCGTTTGCCTGGAGGAGCGTTTATTTCAACCATAATGAGACCATCGCTGATAGTGATGTCACAACAAAAGCGTTTTCAGGGTTCACTGGAACTATCGACCTCTTACATGTACCATCTAAATGCTAAATACCCTGCTCTGCTTTCTGTTATTAATAAAAACATGAATTTCATTAATGGAACACTGTCAGGAGACGTGAGCTACTTCATTCATCCTGTGGTAAAAATATATATAATAATATTAATATTTCATTTTTACGTAAACAAAGTTGCCAACTTGAGAATGAACAGGTCAATTACACATATTACAAATCAAAGGTTTTACTATGAAACTAAACATAAAAACTTACTCAGATTAGGAGGAGCAGAAATGTGACGATACAGACTTGTGGAAGAAATATTCAGTTTGTCGAGCATCATTCTTCAAGTTGGGAAGTCCTTTAAATAGTTGGCTCAGAAAGTGAGGACACACCTTCCTGGCACATACCAGAACCTTACTCACAACTCAGGATCACTCCAGGACTCTGCAAACACTCTAAAGTTCATGTTAAAGTCAAATAAACGTGTAAATAAAAAGAGCTGGTACATGTTTTTTTATTTCAGCAGAAAACAACAGAAGAGAGTAGACCTCTGTAAAGCATCGTCAAAAGGGAAATAATTAAAAACTGCAGATGAAAAGATTGAAATGAAGGATTAAATATTATTAAACATCAGCTCTGAGTTCTTATAAAGGCCCTACAACATCAGACATCAGTTCACTTTAATTACAGAGATTTAAATCTGTCTTTGTTTCATTTTTTAGTATTTGTGACAGATTCAATGATCCTCTTCAGAAAGCTTTAGACATGTTTGTAGAAAATAATTAGTCTTTTGTTTTTAAACTTCTATTTGTTTGAGGAGTTGGGTTTCTTCGTTTATTTGTCTTGATCTTTTTCTTTATCGTTTCAAAAAAAGCAACATACTTTCTCTCAAGTCCAAGTTTTTGTCTGTCTTCATTTGTCTGATTTGGGGTTATTATGGTGCAGCATGCCTCTTCTGTTGGGCTTCTGCAGAACATTGCAGCCAGTATGTCTGTAGATACTGTTATTGTTGTCTTGTCTCTCTTTAACCCTTCAGGTTGAACCTCAGGAGTGTGTATTTTGCAGCAGCTATGTTGTGTGTGAACAAGTTTTTCTTGTATGACCAAAGATTGTAACTTTACAAATGATCAGCAATCATTACGCAGTCATGCTCTAAAGATTCCTGAGGCATGCTGGGAATGTTTTTACTGAGGGCGTTTGTGTGTGTGTGTGTGTGTGGGGGGGGGGGTATCGCTTGGTGTTGAACCAAAGCCAGGTTGGGTCACCTTCCCTGTACTAAGTCATGCTTGTTTCTGATCCATGTTAGATTCCCTTGACTCTGATGTTGTTAGTGATGTCCGTGGACAGGATTTTAAGCTGTAGTCGTGCAGATGAAGGGTGCCTGGTTTGGGGATCTCAGGCTCTCCTTTCTGATTTTTGCAGACGATGTGGTTCTGTTGGCATCACAAAGCCCTGACCTGGGTACACTGGGATGGTTCACAGCTGAGTGTGAAGTGACTGGGGAGAGAGTAATCGCTTCCAAGTCTGGACTCACGATTCATGACCAGCAAAATGTGAACTACACCCTTTGGGTTGGGAGAGTTTCGACATCAGGTAGAGGAGCTAAGCATCTTGGTATCATGAAAGAGTGAGAGATGGACTGAAAGATCGGGGCTTCATTTGTAATACTGATAGTGAGCTTTGGTTTGTAGTGGTAAAGAAGATACTGTAAGCTAAAAGGCACAGCTCTGGATTTCTTTGGTACATGAACATAATAAATAATAAAGTAAAAACAAAACAAAAAAAAAACACTGAGACTGTTTATCGTTTCCTTCTTTATAATTCATGTTGTGTTTTCCAGTTCATTTGTTAAAGAGGACATATTATGCAAAACACACCTTTTGCATCCTTTTGTGCTGCCATTTGGGTTTTTTCTGGCTCTATAAACACTCCAATAGTAAAAAAAAACATCCATCCGTTTTCAGTCAATGTTTGGTTTTAGGAGCCATGAGCCTAAAACAAGCTGTTTTTAATAGTCATCATTTGTGATGTCACAAGCGGGGAAAGAATAGAACCACCTCTCACTTGCAAGAAAAAGCAAAAGCTGGAGAACAGCGACTCGACTACGATCCCTTTTTGGAGATTGGAGCTTCTCAGCTTACAGCAGCCTGATCGAGGGGTGTGTGGGTGTGGCCAGCTCCAGATTGTTTTCTTAAAGTGACAGAGCCCTGAAACGACTCATTCTGGAAATTAGTGAAAATGTTAAGACTAAAATTGCTGAAATCTCTTTATGTAAGAGGTATTTAGTGCAAATAACTTCATGAACCTGTTTTGACTGTAGAATTATTATAACTATTCTAAAAAGTCATAATATTTCCCCTTTAAAGAGGAACTTTATTCATTTTTAATACATTTGCAGTGATCTCTAGTAGGAATGAATGCCTTGTAAGTCGCACTCAAGGGGAAAAATGCTCTGGTGTGATTGTTTCAGCACGAAGAATTCAGTTGGAGGAGAAAGTAGCTTCAGACGACCTGATATTTGGACATCTCGCCTCTGATTGGCTAACAGCAACACGACTCTACCACTGACTCTGTTTGCTCTGCAACATTGATGTTTTATCTCCACAAATAACACAAGTCTGGAGGAGTTCTGCTGTGTGGTGGAGTTGCTAATGCTAAAGATTAGCTTCTACTAGCTGAGATGTTCTCTGCTGTTTCCTGGACGTTAAACCAACAACAGCCTTTCCTGTCATGAGTCAAGATGGGTGACTCCATGAATGTTAAGTGACAGTGTGACGTAGATCTGTCAGGATTTTCTAATCCTAGAGTTTCGCCGTTTATTTCTTATCAGAAGCTAATGCAGGAGATAGGTGTAGGAGACTATTCTCACTTTGTGGCTGATCATTTTCAATAATGAGTAAAAAATGGTTTCTTGCCATCAGCAAATATAACATTTTTGTCCATTTTCCAATGACAAATTAAACAGACATGGGACAAATATCAAAATAAAAATAGAATTTCTAGAGATTTATAGAAAGAAAATGTTAACCTTTTTATTTGAATCTAAGTGATTCATATATGGCACTTTGTAGGAGTGTAAATTTGAGTATTCCTCCTTTTCAGTAGGGTTAGGGTTAGGGTCATATGCATGAAACACTCCTAATTATGTGACAGAATCAAGTTTAACTTTTGTTCGAAGTCGACTTCTCCCATAATTAATGAAAACCTACCAAACTCGTTTCTGTTGCATCATCAGTCTTTCTCCCAACAGGAAGTAGATGTTCCAAGGTCTACCCATCCTGCGTCAAAGGTGACTCAGTGTTTGGAGGAATGAACTCACAATGGGCTTATTGGATTTCCCACAAGTGCAAGTGAGAATTAAAAAGTCAGGTTGGATGTGTTCCAGTCAGCTTCTTCAGTTCATTAAAACAGATTAAATTAGCTAATTGAAAGTTTGGATTTTATCTTTTACTTCTAACCATGATTTCAAATGCTTGTCCTAAACCATTATATACACTGCTCAAAAAAAATAAAGGGACCACTTAAACAACACAATGTAACTGTAACTCCAAGTCAATCCCACTTGTGTGAAATCAAACTGTCCACTTAGGAATCAACACTGATTGATAGTAAATTTCACCTGCTGTTGTGCAAATGGAGTAGAAAACAGGTGGAAATTACAGGCAATTAGCTAGACATCCCTAATAAAGGAGTGGTTCTGCAGGTGGTGACCACAGACCACTTCTCAGTTCCTCTGCTTTCTGGCTGATGCTTTGGTCACTTTTGAATGCTGGTGATATTTTCACTCTAGTGGTAGCATGAGACGGAGTCTACAACCCACACAAGTGGCTCAGGTAGTGCGGCTCATCAGGATCATCATAAAGTGTTTTAAAAAATGCTGTTTCTCACTAGCCTGGCCTGCCAGACTCGTCCTCTGTCTATTCTACACAGAGGATGAGTCTGGATACTCAGAGGCAGAGAGCACCATGAGGGACGGGACTAGCAAAAATGATCAATCAGAAAAAAGGCGGAAATGACGACCATCGTGCGACGCTGTAGTTTTTTAGCTGTAGCCAAAGATGGCGTCTGGCGTACACGTGAATGATAGTTGTCGTCTTTGCAGTAAAAACATAAGAATCCAAGGAGTTATAACCAATTCTGTTTTAATATTCGAACAAAAACTACAAGACAGGACAGTTGCTGACAGATGTGCGGGTTAGGGTTTGAGTACCGCTGCTAACAATCTCCGAGCTGCACTGGTTAACCCCAGCTTTCCAGCTTCTTTTACTTGTTGCTCCATTCGCACAAGTAAAGGTGACATCACGACCACAACAGGGTTTGAATACATCCCCATTTTAATGGCAACAAGAGCCAGCTGGTATATTAAACTTTTTCCAAATCCAGTTGGTAGCAGGGCGCAAACATCGTTTTTTTAGGAGAAAGACATTTAGCGCTTCTTCTTGTTGTGGTTTTAAAGCCGCAGCGAACTCCGCTACAGACGCCATCTTCGTTGGCTTCGTGGCTCGGTGAGAACTCTCAGGGGGTGGGGTTATTTGAATGGGAGGGTTACCAGGCCCTTTGGTTCCCATAAGGAAGCATTGGTATGTCTGGCCAGGTTAGTTTCTCACAGTGGGAATGCACAATGTGAATTTCAGACTCGTTCATCATTTCTAAGTGGGAGAACTTGCACAATTGCAGGGTGTTCAAATACTTCTGTTGCTCACTGTAATTGTAGTGAAAGAACTTTTAGATAATAAATAACAGTGGGCGATTTTTTGTTTTAATGTTGAGTCAGAAGGTGTGTTGTGTCAAAAATTCAGTTTTATGTCAATCTTTTTTCTGGTTCGACACTCCCAAACACAGTTTTCGCTTTTAAAAATGCAATGACATCCAACAAAAACACTTTTTATGTTGCGAAATCAAATCCTTCCAACTATAAAAGCAAATAAATGAACAATGACAAAGGTGTGACCCCAGTGAACACACAGCCAGAGGCTGAGGCACACCTGTCCTCAGCCCGAGAGAAACAGAAGATTAAATATTTACAAGATTGGTCATATTTCTTTCTATTATTTCGGTTTAAATTAATCACAAATCTGGGTTCTTGCTCTGAATGTAGAGGCTGTTTATAAAAACATGATGTCACAGCCGGGTCCAAACAGTCTCTAAACATGAGGGCATGAATATGATTCACTGGGGAAATAAAAATGATTTGTCTAACCAAGCCTGAGTAACACATTCATTCTCCGAGGGCTCCAACAGGCTGCTGAATGACAGAAAATGAGTGAAAAGTGATTGCCAATGTCCCATTTACCCTACATGTTATATTGATAATAGCAGCTCAAAAAACAAATAAAGGACAAGACTACTTGTTGTGTGGCTTATTTGTGATTTTTGCATAATTTAGCAGGTCAAACTTTGTGGGTCAAAAATTAAAACGCTACTAGCCAACGATCTAATAAACTGTTTAAATACCTGAATATAAAAAACAAGCTATTTTATACAATTATTAATTAAAAAGGGGTTAAAAATGTTTATTTAAAGGTTAATTACCAAGCTTTTTTTGCTCTGATTTATATTTTCTCCTTAGAACAAACATCATCTTCCTTTAAGTTACTTTGCTACAGCCATTATGAATTATAAAAGGATTAAAACCAGTGTCAAAGTAGATGTATAATTTCCCAAATTTCCTTAAAGATGACATTCATCCTTTTAAAATGAGCAATCAGATAATCCTGTATACTTCAAAAACAAACTAGAAAGAAAACACACAGCTTACTGGAAGGCAGTGACACAATGTGTGCTGTTTATTATTGGATCTGTGACTTACTGTGCAACAGTATAATGTCATTAAATATCATTAAACCTTTAAAAAAAACGAGTAAGAGTCATGTGATGCTCTGAAGAACCTGTTGGAGGTTTTTCTTCTCAACCGTTGAAGCTTATTGAAGCAATAAGCAAGCATTGCTGCACGCCAATCCATATCTAATTAACACCATCTCCTTGTTTCTGCATGCACTGGGACACGGGACATCCATACAAGCATACAAAGAAATGCAACACCGGTTAATACACACACACTCGCTCACGCAGACTTTGTGTTAGACAGGTGTTTGATAAACGCTCTGAAGGTATCGGGCTGTCAGAGCCTCTGGGTCCGCTGTGACTGACGTTACCCCAAACAAGTGGGACTCACTGGGGCACAAGACACTTTAAAAGAACACACGCGCGCGCGCGCGCACACACAATCGCTCCAAATACAGCCGAGAAGGACAAGTGATGGACAGGACGATGACGGGCAGCGGTCTCTGCCCGGCGCCTCATCAGAGCAGGAGGTCCGTAACGGAGGGCAGCAGCTCAGCTAACGCCGACTCCACCCCGGCCGTCTGAGTGATGGGGTTGCCACGGAGATCAAGGTGCTTCAGCTTGGGGCACGAGGCCAGCGGCTGAAGATCTGCCAGTGTAGCGATGTCTGTGTGTTTGGGTTAATGAAAACTCCTCCCTCTGCATGCTGTGGTGAGTAACGGTGACTAACCAGAGGTCTGACAACCCCGGTGTAAAAGTAAGATCCTTGTGATAAATGCTGCACTGGGATATGAAAAAACTCTAAATATAAAACATGGAGCCTGCCAACATTGTCTTTACAAAAGCAAAAAAAAAGAAAAGTCTTCATTGTGGCCTTGATGTCATAACCTGCGAACCTCGTTAATTCCTCTCAAGTGTATAAGAGGAAGTGAAGCATGAAGGGGATGGGGAGGGTTGTGCCAATGATGTGCTGTTAAGTGTCTCTTCCCTTCTTAATGGTGCTGCTGCTTTGTAAAGTTGCAGGTTGTATTTTTTCCCTTCTCCATTTAATTACTTGAGTTTCAGATAGAATAATTTATGCACGCAGTAAGCTGAAGAGACTCATTATGTGTGCTGTTTTACAAACACCGTAAGCGCTGCCCCCTGTGAGTAGTTTTACGTCACCCAACATCAGCTGCTTGCCCTCTCTGCTCGAGTTGGGGGGGTTCCAGCCACTTGCTGCTGATTCACACGTGTCTCGAGTCACTCGAGAGGAGGACAGCGATAACGTTATAATTCCTTCTCGCTGGCACCGGTGACGGATTCAAACCAGGATGTTCCCCAACAGAAACACAACAGAATACTAATCACCAACTTAAGGATACTATTATTCTTCAAGGAGACTTCCTCCAGTTTGGGAAGACGATAGACTCCCTCCAGGCTTTCGATCGAGTTGTTATCAGCTTCAAAGACCTGCAAGCGAGGCAGAATGACTTAATTGCACAAAACAGGTAGCCAGAATGAGTCTTTTATCTTTTTAGTGGAGGCAACAAAACAAGGAAAGCACACTGCTAATGCAGGACAGATAGTTAGACCAGAACCACGGCTTCGTCACCTCTAAGCACTGCAGCATCGCAAACTGAGGCGGCAGCCGCTGCAGCCGATTGGAGGACAGATTGATATGAGTGACCAATAACAGTTGGTCCAGGTGGCACAACGTGGTCAGGTTCTGTCGAAAAGAAAGAAAAAAATTAATTTTCAGCGCCTACATTTACAAAATTAAATAATTAAATAAATAAAATCTTATCTCAGATCTGAACCAACCCGGTCAGAAATGCTGAAGACTCGCACTTCAGCGTACTCCATTTTCAGGATGGTGTTTTCAATCATGAACTTGCTGCACAGGTCGCTGTAATATGCAGAGCGCTTGGAGTCCACCTCCTAAAGGAGACAGGGAGCGCGCTCAGTCAGCAAACTGTGGCTCTTACTGAACTGTAGATGGATGGTACTCACTTTGAGTGTTTGGAAATGAGCGAGTGTCTCCTTCTCGTATCCTAGAGGGTCTAGTGCCCTCATCAGGAGGATAATGGTCAGCAAGCACCCTTCAGAGACAAACACAGCAGTCAGTGGGTACACGAGGAGCCAGACCACCAGCAGCAAGCCTTCATAAACTGGAATTTTATGGTAAATTGCACCAACATTTATTAAGAGGCTCCAGTTCCTGCAGCTGAGTGACAGACTGTAGCTCCGACTGTAACACTGAGGTCTTCTCTACCGAGAGTTCGCTCCTACAGAGAAATGTACCATCTGTTCATGTTCTTATAAAAAAATAAACTCTTGCTAAATGTGTCGCCAGTATGCCAAAACGGTACCTGAACAGCTCCTGATCTGTAGCGGTGTCTCGACACCAACTCTCAGTTCGACCTTTGGAAGTAAAAGTTAGTGAAATGAAGCCAGGAGACAACATACGTTTCTAATCTCACTCCTGTAGCAGAGGAGCACGGGCTGCTCAGTATGGATCACCTGTGTAAAGAGCACACTCCCTGTGATTGTGTTTTTCAGTCCAGTGCACGGTCAGATTGTGTTCATTGGTGGTGTCGTGGATCGTTCCAGGAGGGAGGTCGCAGATCTGAGCAGATGCTAAGGTCAGGAAGGGTCAAAAACTGGAATTATTCATTTTCAAGAGCTGGAAAAAAAGAAGTAATTCTGGGTTTGGACATAAATTAGTCACTTCTGAACAAACCTGACCAGAACCAAAGTGTGACCGGACATTTTAAATCCATGGCATAAATCCAAAGGTAAATAGAATAGGAAAAGGTGGATGGTATGACTAAAATATAAAAAGTGCTTTTCAGGCAACTTGAGATTTAATGAATTAATTTAGATTAGCAAAGACCAGAGACATGTTTTCAGTTGTACTTTAGACAAAGAATGAAAAATTCTCAAAATAAAATTTAAAAAAGGCTAAAGGTTGAAAAAAGATGAAAACATCTGAAATAACATTAGATATAACAGAATTATTAAAGGCCTTGCATTACTTGGATGCTGCCTTTCATGCCGTTTGAGCTAATGTCAGCTTGCATTGACAAATGAAGGACCGAAGGAGCTCTATGTGTTTTGGTCAAAACATAAAAATGAACCTATTATGAGAATAACACTCAGCTACTTCAACATGAAACTAGCTCAGGGGTATTCAATCCTGGTCCTGGAGGGCCGGTATCCAGTAAGTTTTAGTTTGAACCCTGTTTCAACACACCTGATTTCAATCAGCAGGTGATTAACAGGTTTCTGCAGAGCCTGATGAGCTGCTGCACAGGTGATTCAACTACTGAATCAAGTGTGTTGGAGCAGAGAAACCACTAATGAGCTGGATACCAGCCCTCCAGGACCAGGACTGAATACATCTGCTGTAGCTCAATAGGAGTAAAGTGATTGAGTTATAGACATTTTTGTGTTAGCTTTTATCAGTTAGATATGGTGGCCACCTTAAAACAGACTGCCTCCAAAAATCCATCAGCTGTATGTGTAAACATTATTGTTTCATTCAAATCTGTTCTGTGGTTTGAGACAAAACCTTTGCTTTTTTAAAAACTTTCATGTATTCATTAGCCTATATGGAATGTTTCTTATGTTGCTCCTTCTGCACTGTTTACTGCTAAACTTTTGACTATGCCTTTTATCTAATTGTTTGAATAATTTCCTTGTGCATTTTGATTAATGTTTTTGTTGCTCCTGCTCTGTAAAGCACATTGAATTGCCTCCGTGCTTGAAATGTGCTATAAAGCTGCCTTGCCTTTTTATTATTATATTAAAGGGGCGCTAGAACATCTTTTTTTTTTTTTTTTTTTACAATTACAAACTGTTCTTTGAGTCTTTGTTGCATATGAAACTTTGCTGGAGCCCTGAAAAATAGCCAAACACAACCTGGATATTCCTGAAACAAGTCTGGATATTCCCAGTTAATCCTGGAACAGGAGTGGTGCTCTGACATTCTTCTTGGTTGTTTTCCTCTCGTCCAACAAGGACATTAGCAGTAGCTTGAGCTAGCGTTAGCAGTAGCTCGGGCTAGTGTTGTTCTGCGGTTACATTACCTCAACCAACATTTATATATTGGCAATGCTGAAGTGGGCTACAGCTCTGATGATGCTATTGCAGCTTTGCTCAGACTGAATCGTTCCTCCATGGCCATTGCAATAATACTAATTAGCGCAGGAACGCTGATCAGAGACTTTTCGGTATGCTATATTTGACACGTCTATATTCAACAACAAGGTAAATGCTGTTTTGAATTCTAGGACCGCTTTAAAGATAAAACATTCAAATTTGCATAACTTTTGAGACTAATCCCCTCTATGAGTCGTACTTGAGCTGTTTTTACAACTTCTCCAGCTCCATGTAATTAAATTCTCTGGCTATAATAGAAACATCCATCATGTGAACGAGAAGACTAAGCTACGACTAACAGGACTAGCTGCACCAGAGAGCCAGGTTTGCATGAAGCCACAGTTGTGAAAACCCTCGTATTTAAAAACCCAAAAGCAAAACCAACTCCCTTCCAGCAGACTTCAGATTTGGCTCCGATCTCTTATTTCCCAAACGAAAGTGTTTGGTTTCTTCACAGAGACGGCTAACACTGTTATATAAAGACTGCTGCTCACACTGATGCTAAACACTCAAAAAAAGTTTTGGCCAACATCACTGCTGAAGTAGAAACGTTTGCAAAGTGATGAAATCAGCAGTGGAAGTCTCAGCAGAGACACGTCTCTGTCTTCACAATGGTCTGTCCATTTTATAGATGACACGGTGGATAAAACAGCATTGAGGCTGAGAAGCGTTTCAGACATGAAAGAGCGTTCTGTGACAGGTCGGACCCTTGAGCTTTTCCTGACAGACACCTGTATGAGTGGTGCCAAATCTCTAACAGATGGGATCCGTTATGTGTGCAGTCTGCTGGGTCCAAACATCCAAAACCACACTGAACTGAGCCGTACCTCCCCACAGATGGTGTGGGCTACATTTTTTACGAGTGATAGTACCTATATGCACTAGGAGGTGCTGAGTAATGGCACCATCTGCCAGTCCATCAGGAAAGGTATATCTGGTACTGAAATAATTTGCACCCCCCCCCCTCAACACAGATAAGAATCCTACAAATTTACTCAGGAGATTAAATTCAGGGATGTTGCTGCTAGAAGAGAAAGTAACACAGAGCCTCAACATTTACCAAGTAACACTTTTTTAAATCAGGCAGTAAATTGATTTTATTGGTTCTGAGTAACCTACTGATTTTGTCTCTGCTGTATTAAGTCACAATGCAAATACATGCCACCCAGAAAGGACATGGTAGCAAGTCAAAAATCACTTTAAAGGGCAACTGGGCAAAAGGGCTTTCGCTCACTCTGCTCCTTCTGCATGGAACAGGCTGCAGGAAAACCGGAAACTAACCGAGCTTATCTCCTTGAATACATTTAAAACCAGACTGAGAACCCTTGAGACAGATTCCCTGTGTTCTAACTGCCTTCTGTAATTCTGTACATAACATGTCTGTGTAACTGAAAAAATTTCGCTGCCTCTTGGCCAGAACTCCCTTGAAAATGAGGTTTTTAATCTCAATGGGACCTTCCTGGTTAAAGAAAGAATAAACAAAAACAATAAAAATAAAGGTGCATGATGTAAGACTGAAACAAGAATGACATCCTGTGGTCATATTTGGGTACTGCAGTCAATATTTCAAAACACACAAGTGACCATCTCACTCCCGTTCCATGAGTTTCATGGCTGTTGCCAGCTACAGATCAGCACCAGAAGATTCTAGATAGAGTGAAGACGAGTCATACACAGTAATATAATAAATACATTTCACTGTAATTTTGTGTAGTTGGTAACTGAAAAAGTAGCTTGAGATATTTTAGAGCCAACTATTTGTTTCTAATTCACTGTTAGCCTCTAACCTTCTTTACCTGAAATTAGAGTAAAACAGAAAGAAGCCATGCCGCTTCTTATGCCGGGACTACACTGCGTTTATCGGCTGTCTCACAGGACTGCTCATGTCACACCGTGAGAACTCCAGAAAGGTGGCACTCTGTACGGCGCAAGATTTCAGTGAGCCAGACTGCATGAAGTCTCGCTCCAACAGGACACGCTACGTCATGAGCGCACCCCCTGAAAAGCATACGTCACTAAAAGCAGACAGCTAACCAAAACAACAAAGCTGAAAAGAGAAAAAAGCACCACTATTAACACTTCTTTTTAGTGTCAGCTCATGACCCAACTCATCTTCCTCAAAGATGAAGGATTGATCCGCTACATTGTTTTCAAAACCCTCGCTTTGGCCTCAGACTCGGCTGTGAGTCTCCTTTTCCCGTCTTCCAGCTAAACAGCTGATCTGTCTGCTGGACATCCATCCTTCTCATCCTCCTTTATACATAAAAACACTAAACTACAGAGAAGTAACATTCTGTCACAGAGCGCTCCAATATCTAAAGTTTTGCCGTCAATGTCTGTCTCACTACTCCGCTCCGTGACAGCGCATCATCAGCGCTCCTTTTTCATACCCGCTGTCACTTGCGCAGCCTTCCTCTGTCCCTCAGCAACAAAATGCTACTGAACCCATTCTTATCAGTTGAATATGTCAGATTTCCACCAACAGCAAAGGGATCTCATGTATTTGTGTTGTATTTTTTATGTGTGTGAGCATATTTCCTCTCTCACTCTCACAGAATATAAGTTTTCACAATTTAGCTGATGGTCTAAAAAAGGTTGTTTAGTTATTTTAGTATGACTCGGGTTTTACTTGGGCTGTTGGGCATGTTAGCTCTGTCGCACTACCATTGGCTGTCAGACAAGCTCCATTTAGGCACCAACTACAGACACATTTTTATTTGTTAGCCTTCCAGCACAATGCTGCATGAATGCAGTACCTCATAAATGTATTTTTATTGCTGCTTTATTTCTATTATTTAATATGTTTATGTTGTGTTCAGCGCTTTGGACCACCTTGATGGTTGTGGAAACTGATATTTAAATAAAGATAGATTGAAAAAAATGTAAACAAAGCTTAGCATATAAAAAGCAGAGTTTTATGACAGGCCCTAAACCCTAACAACTAGACAGTGGTTCAAAGTGTACTGAAAAACTACAAGACCAAAAATGTCAAAACAGTTTATGCAAATGCTAATTAACCACCATTAACCTCACATTTCATGTTTTTCTATATATTTATTGAATTCCAGCCAGAAGGGCTACATTAGCTTGCTCTGCAGCAAGTTTCCACTGCAAATGAGCTCAGAATGAATCATAAATAACCATTTGATGTGAAATTTATGCAGTGAATGTTTATAAAATAACTTTTGCATGAACGTCTGTAACGTTATTAATATTAGAGTTGTTCGAGGACAGCAGAAACACTTTGTAACTGGCTCCTATCCTAAGATGGATTACTGATTTCTACTCTGGTCAGACAATCACCACCATGACCCGTTCTGATTACAGCTGAATGTTTTTGACATAAACATAAATCAGAGAAACATCCAAAATGGAAGGTGTGTCAGAAGTATTTCCCATGAGGACTTGAGGGCAAAACTGCAACCAATTGTGCTCTAATCAAGTGAAGAGTCTGAAAAGACCTGAGCATGAATAACTTTTGTTTTTCTGTTCCTAATGAATGACTAAATCTTTCTCTAAACAGTGTGTTTGCCTCAATCCTGTCTAGTATCAGGAGGAGAATGAAGACAAACACGAACACAAGCGGTGTCAGAATGAATGAATGAGGAAAAAGCCACCCACCTGAAGCCCATGTATGTAACGAGATTTAGCCGATTTATCTCTGATAACCAATCACTGTATGCTAACGAGGATCCTGTTGTATGAAACTAAACATTTTAGATGGGAAATGTGTTTTTTACTTCAACTTCAGAACAAAAGTTCCCAGAAATAAAATACTGAATGAAGTCTCGGTGATGAGCTCAGACCCACAATAGAGGTTTCTTTGTAAACGAGTGTGTGAGAGGTAACAGTGACATTCCACTGAGGTTAACTGATCAAAGTTTCACAAGAAAACACAATCTCTTTCTCTTGACGCACAAATCGAATCATCTTTTGTGGTGTGTGTGAAGAGCGGTGACAACAGAATGGTAAAAGTGTCGTGTGAAAGTCGCCGATGCTCTCGGCTGAGCTGACGTCTGAGAGCCGACTGAAAAGGATACCAACACAGGGCTGTGTTTGAAGTGTGGGTGGACACTCCGCCACTCCACTCTCTGAGGCTGGCCGTCAAGGACCAGGAGCAGGCCGACTGACAGCGCCTGACAGAAAACAACAAACAGATATAAAGCTGAACGGGCAACAAACAGAGGTGGATTTATCTTTTCATTTAGAACACGTGGCTGCACACACTTCAAAATCCAACCATAACATCAAAGATGTTATGAAGGGCATTTTAGAGACCCTGTGTCTACATTTAAAAACCTTCATTAGCAGGATTGAATTTGTTTTCTAAGCACGCACACAAACACACATACGTCAATAAAAATGGAGAAATGTAACAGAACCAAGATGAAAGACACTGACATTGACGGGTCTGGAGAAGGCAACAGCAACCCTCTCCTCCTCTCTGCTGACGTACACACAGCTTATCATCTCTTCACGCTCGGCTGGAAAACAGACAAAGAGCTAAAGTTACAGTCCAGTAAATTAGGTATGTTAAAGCAGAAAGAAGCACGCAGAAGTCACAAACAGCTCCTCTTTGAAGACAGGAATGTTACACTGGAAGCTGTGGCTCATCCGGGATTCCCTTCTCCTTTTACGGTCGTTTAACAGTCAGCTCTGCATCCAGCTCATGGTCTTCTAACATTTAGAGCAGTGAGGAAAAGGATGCTAGTTTACACAAGCTGAGGTGTTCCACTGTGGTTTGGAAGTACATTTTAAACTAATTTCTTATAGAAGTCAAACTGTTTCATTTGAATTATTTTAGAATACATGGTTTAAATTGTACTTTGTTAATCTTTCATTTCCATCTACCAATGAAAAATGTCCAAAAGCTTCAACACAAGCCCAAAACATGATTAGTCCACCTCTGTGCTTAGTGGTTGGTGATATTAAAGGGGTTTACCACCCATTTTAATCCATCAATTCAATCAAATATTTGTCTCTTGAGACCAAAGGGGAAACTCATGACTGGCCAGATCGGTAACAAGTTAGTGGCCAATTTCAGTTTTCTTTAAAACATCTCTTGATTAAAAAATTCACACCATGTGTTAGAAAATATTTCTCCTCTGTCTGTAAACTTCTACAATTATGTAAGAGACTGTTTAGTTTATGCTGTTTGTTCCAACTGAACTGCTACAGCACGCTGCTGCTGAGTGCAGAACAGGATAACGGGCAAATCTCACACAAAATTCACTAAGAACAATTTTATGTTCTTCCAAATGTGAATTCCTCTTGTTAAACATGAACAAAGGACGCAGCAACCTGAATACATCTCACTTTGCTCCAATGTTGAGGAGGCAAAGAAAGCAACTGTGTAAAAACTTAAATTTGTATCTAAACTGTTGCAGGAGTTCATTTCCTTTGGGTCAAACATCTTAAAATTGCTGAACTTCTGCACAGCCCCAGCATCAGTGTACGACACACGTACCTCGGCCTAATAGCCAGCGATAGTAGAACCAGGCGCTCTGGTCGTTGGGGTCGGTGAAAAAAGCATTCTGAACCAGCTCGTATTCTGAAAAACAGGCAGAAAATTAAAACCAGTAGAATTTAAACTAAGGGCTGAGACTGCCCCCTGTCTGTGAGCACTGTGCTTTGCAGCCAGCAGCTGTTTACCTTTGAGAAGCTGCTCCTCACACACTCGATGGAAGTGGGTTTGAGGAGAATGTGGAGGTGAGGAAAGTGGAGGCTCTTGGTGTGGTGACGCCTGCTCGGGACACTCTGGGTGGAGCAGTGGTAGCAGCGTGCTGCGGTAGTGCCAGCTGGAGTAGTTGGAGAAGTTGGAGCCGATAAGACGGTCGGTAAATCCCAACTCCTGCTCCACCGACACGCCGGAAACCTTCACAACCATCCGGCGATAATCCCAGCAATGGACTGTTGAAGACAGGAGGATAAAACTCCATCAGAAAGTGGGAAAAATAAAGCTAAAGTGTCCAGAATTTACACAAATATCATCGTTGCTGCTTCCTTTTTCAACTCACAGTTGCGATCGTCCAGGCTCAAGCAGCGATCACACAGACTCAGCTCTCTGGCCCAGTCTGGACGAGGCAAGCGGGCTGAGACCCAGCCTCGGTGGTGCCAGCTGCCATAAGACTTGGGATTCACTTTCAGGCAAGACTCCAGAAACGAGAGCTCAGCCTCATAGATCTTCTGCACCTCATCCTCATCTCTGCAGCAGAAACAACATGATTGTTCCACATGAACATCTCAGATGGTTACGATTGTATCAAATCAAAACGAGAACAAATATCTGACTTGACAGTTTCCAGATGCATGAGGATTTCTCTCCTGTAGTTCCAGAGGGTCGCAAAGTCAGGGTTTGATGAGAGAAGCTGCTGAGTCAGCTGAAGAGCCTCGTCATCAAAAATCCCTTCCTTCCTCTAACAGACAGAAGAAAGACATGTGTGAGCACAGCAAATAGAAAGAAACAAGTTTAGGTAAATAAACCCTTACAAATACAAAAACCAACAGTGGACACAAACCTACAGAGTCATTCTGTATTGGATTCATTAGTAAAACTCTTAGGAAACAGCTTTTGTTCTTAGCATTTATTGCTTGCACATAGATTACCATGCTGCAATTTATTGTTTATTTTTATAAAGGTTTGATTAACAAAGAACAGCAAAGGTTTTCCACACAATCACTAATCAGTAGTTAGCTTGAGCTTTATCTTTGATTAAACATGTGGTGCGACAGAAAGAACCTTGGCAAAGCAGGCATCACGTGCAGCCACATAAATCTTCAGCTTCTTCTCTCGCTCTTTTCTTTTCTCCTCCTCCTGTTGGGCTGTGGTTTTGACCTTCACACGTCCATGCTGGAAAAACACACCAAAGATGGTAAACTACAGGAAGAACATTTTATTTTGAAATATGGATGCAGATAACATCATATATATCAGCCATGGCATAAAAGATAGTTTCAGTTACTTTGGCCTAATCTAACTAACTATATATTGAATCTTTGAGTGTTACACCTGGCAGAAAACAGCCGTAAACTAACAATTCAGAGGTGTAAAAAAAACCTGAATATAAACCAAAACCTTTAAGAGATGTAACAGACATAAAGGCACAGTCTGGATTTGTGAAGTAAAGGGAGAAACAAATATAACAATATCAGCTGGTAACACGTAACGTAAGTAAGTGAACATGCTCAAAAACACGAGCATAAGAAGAAACAGATGAACGTCTCACCATCGTTGCTGCTCGATGAGACTTGTTCAGAGGTCTGTTTACATCCAGGGAGTGACAGAAGGAGTTAGGCCTGAATCATGTTTAAATGACACAATAAATACAGAGACTGGGAGGATGACAGGTTAAGCCTAGGAGCTCTTGTTAAAACATACTCATAGTCCAGATTAATTAAAATACAGTTGATAAACAGCTCTGAGTCCCCCTACTGGAAACGAGCTCGGAGGTAATCTACAATGGGTTGGACTCTTTAACATTTCAGTGAAAGATGCGCGTTTTAAACAGCTGAGAATAATGAACTCAGAGGGCTATACGCCTGAAACGGCATTATTTATCCAACAAAGAACCCACCTGGTTTGGTTTTAGGCGAAGTAGACGTTTTATCACAGCGTAATTTGATTCGTCATGTCAGGCTTTTCTAATGACTACAATTGTCTTTTCCGTCTCATGAAAATGACGTAGGTAGGATTTCTCGTCATCACTGTTAGCCGCGGAGATCTGCTGCCCTCTAGTGGAGTAAATGTGAAACCACGGCTACTGCTGAGGGAATTTGATTCTCTGTGAAATTTTACATTTTAGCTTTCTTTCTAGGAGCCAAAACATCGCATTTATTATGTTTTGCTCTCAAAATAAATCTACTTTAGAGTTATTTACTCTGTTACAGAAATACAAACATGGCCTATTGGCAATAATAAAAAGACACAAACAGATGTTTTTGACCGCTATGATTTATGTTCTTTAGCGTCAAAACATTTGATTGCAGAGACTCTGTTTATTGATCTGTTGGAGAAAAGTCAATAAAAAGCAAATAACACTAACACGTTCAGTTATTTTACCATCCATCCAAAATGTACTTTGTAAAATGTAATGAAAGAAAATGTAATATTTTGTACTAATTATGTGAAACAGTGTGATTCACAAGTAGAACACATTTTTATTTTTGTTTATTTCAGACAATAAAATGTAAAAACAAAAACATGACATACCTGTTTTGATGTTTGAGTACAAATGAAATTATCTCAAAACACCTGTTTTAAGAAATCTGCTGATGTCTGGTTTAGTTCTGGAACATTGGTTTTCCATTACAATGATTTTTTTGCTGTTGTACAAAAACTCAAATTTGCTTTCTTAAAAATAATCACATTGTAGATATTTTGAATGTAGATTTAGTTTCCCATTTGCTTGATATTTACAATCTTCTATTCCTGTTGCTAAGTACAGTTTTCCTTCTACATTCTACAGCGATAACGAAGCCTTCATATCTCAATCATTCAAAACAGAAAAGGAAATCATGTGCAGCACAAGTTAGGAATGTTACATTTAAAGCAGATCTTATGATTTTGACTTGCAAAATCCATCTTCATCTGTAAATTATTACAAATACAAAAAGATGTGCTTCCTTCAAAATCAGAAATCAGGCAAATCTTTCATTTGAACTGTTTACTCCTTATTTATTATTGTATTATGAGGTTTCTCCATAAATTTGAATAAAACAATTAGCGCCTAGTATGGAACATCATCCACCTGCTTGGTCTTCACCAGCCTATGTGTTTTGCAAAATTTAATCAGTATTACAACACGTGTGTGTGTGTGTGTGTGTGTGTGTGTGTGTGTGTGTGTGTGTGTGTGTGTGTGTGTGTGTGTGTGTGTGTGTGTGTGTGTGTGTGTGTGTGTGTGTTGTTGTGGAGTTGCTGCATTGCCGAATCCTAAGAGTTTGGATCTGGGTTTTGGTCAAACACGTGTAGCACAGAGCCGTACCCAGTTGTCTCAGAGAAGTTTAGGGTCAGCTGGTTGTCCGTGTTTGTGCTGACCTTAATCTGGGACAGCCAATCCAGAACTTTTCTGAAACCGCTGGCTGTCTGTGTTTGTTTAGAAAAAGACTGAACGATGGATGGTGAAGGACTTTCCCCTTTCACTGAAAAGGAAGCAAAAGAATATGGTATCTGTTAATTGTTCATGCTACTAATTAGTGAAATTGTTTTATACTTACAATCAGGCAAGATGAAGTCCATGCTGCTGCGAGTGTCTGTAGATCTTATGACCTTGTCCAGCTTTCCAATTTCCTCGCTGATTTTTGCATCTATGTTTTCCTCCTTTTCATTTTTCTTCTTTGTTCTGGTCTTATCACCAACTATCAATCATAGTAAAACATTTTATTCATTTAATATCATTTATAGAGAGTTGTGGTAAAAGAAAATGCTCAGAAAATACTCACTGAGGGGTTTGGTTTGTGAACTCCTCCTGATGTCAGCTTGCAGCTCCAGAAGAGTCTCCCTAAAGCTCTTCATGAGCTCCAGCTCTCTCCTCCTGTACTCCTTCTCCAGCTGCTGCTTCAGCACCTGTTTCAGCTGCCGCTTACTGAACTTCTCAAAGATGTTTTGCTGAATCTCCTTCATGTCAGGTTGGAAAAGCCTGCCTCTGTTTTCTGCTACCATCTCCTCTATCTTCTCAAACAGCTCTGTGACCTGACTCAGATCACTTTTCTTCACGTTGTTCATCGTGTGGTATTTGTTTTTACACTTTTCTACCAGCCAGCGCAGAGCTGGATGCTCCCTCTCTATGTGCTCCTCTATGGACTTGTCTGCTAGTTTGTCTCCATGCGTGAACAGAACCATCGTGTGTTTCCAGATGCTGGGAACAAAAAGGTTCATGTGATCATCCACGGCGGCTTGATGCTGATCGCTAAATGACAGGTCCAAGGGAATGACCAACAAAACTGCATGGAACCCCAACGGGTTCAGAGTCACTCCTCGAACTATTTCTCTGTCCGTCTCTTCTGTGCAGCGGGACGACTCCTGCCACCAGCCTGGGGTGTCCGCTACAGTCACCTGTCGACCAGCGACCACACCCTTCTCTACGCTGCAGTACTCATCCTTACAGGTGGTTAACTCCTCCTTACGCAGGATTGTGTTTTTGGTTGTTGTCTTCCCAAAAGTTTTCTGCCCGAGCATCAAAATCCTCAACTCAGTCAACTTGTTCCTTTGTTCTGAGGAGGAAACAACAAGGTTAAAGAGGGAGATCAATAAATTATTATTATTATAAATAAATAATAACTGATCAGTGACAAATGGGGAATAAAGTGAACATTGTCAATCATCTCTGAAATTCTAATTTCTGCTCTGTAATTTTGGCCTTTCTATTCTCAGACATGAGTTAGTCAGTAGTTCATGTGAAGGCTTCCGTACACCAGTTTGACCCATTAATGCCTGACACATGAAATAATAATCAGAACACTTAAATTAGAATTTGTTAGCTAATGTTTATCCTACAGTTGTGATTTTTTGAAGTGTAAAATACAACAACTATGAAAATCAGTAACGATAGCACTAGCTACCTGTGGTACCGTTCCACCAGAATGCAGAAAACCTGTAGAGAATTTACTACAACAGGTTTTTGGGAGAAGTATGAGTCCTGTTAAAGAGTCTTTACTAACTTAGAAATTGTTGTATTATATAGTATAGGCTTGTGCCCTGATTTCAGTTTCACATGACATGATAATTCTGGCAGAAATTTTAACCAGAAATATTCCAAATCTACTCATTTATTAGATGCAAACACCATAGAACTCTATATTAATACATTAGTATGGCAAGAAAAGGGTTCATGAAATTCTGTTTGCACAGCGCTATGACATTTCTGACATTTGAATTTCACTTTGTAACTGGTCCCACTGTGACTAGCTGTTAGCTCATCAATCTGGCCAGCATTAATGTCTATTTCCCCTAACTGAGGTTGCTCAAAGAGTTGTTTACAATGGATAAAATAGTAATGGTTACTTAATATTAGCATTGGTGGGTCAGACACTGCAAGTTTAGGAAATGCTGCAACAATCCAGCCAAAAGATGGAAAACAGGATGAACGTTTGTCACTGGATGGTTCTGAGACATCCGTACCTCTGAGGGACATCCTCCTGGCCGTCACCCACTCCTGCCTCAGCTCTGCAGCTTCCTCCACTCTGCTTCGTCTCTCTTCAATGCGGCTGAGTATCCTCTCATCTGGTACTAAATGCTCCCAGTCATTTCCAACCACTGTCTCTGTTAGCTTCCCCAGTAACTCAGTGACTTGTGCTCCATCATTTGCATTCTTGTTATTAATGATGTGGTATCTGTTCCCACATTGTTCCACTAGAGTCTGTAGGGCCTCCCCCTCTCCTTCTATGTACTCTTCTATGGGTTTTGCTCCCAGCCAGTCTCCTTTGGTAAAAACTATGAACGTGTGTTTCCACACTCCCTCTCCAAGAAGCTCCATGTGGGTCGTGATTGCATCCAGGTTTCTGGCATTGAAGGACATATCAGCATCAATGACCAGAAGGAAGATGTGGGGTCCAGGAGAGCACAGAAACATGCTGCGTATTATTTCCTCCTTGATTGCTTCTGGAGTGTCAAACACAGGGAAGCCCTTCCACCAACCGGGAGTGTCAACAAGAGTTACTTCAGTTTCATCCACAAAACCTCTCCGAACCACTGACTTGGCTGTTCGCTTTCCATCTTCTTGTCCTTTAAAGCCCAAGACGGTGTTCCCCACCGAGGTTTTCCCAACATTTCTGCTTCCCAACAGAATCAGCCGGAGAATTGGGATATGCTTTTTCTGCTCTGTTGTCAGACAAAAGGAACCAAAAAATAAAAAATCCATTAATGTAAAGATCAAATTTTGAAAAATGGCCTAAAGGATTTTTAATAATTAATAATCTAAAATCATTTAAAAATATACTATTAAATCCTAATTACAGATGAATCCATAAAGGGATATTTGTCTTTCTGTGAAGATTTTCTTTTGAGACCAGTTCAGCTATTTGAATGATGCTCACAGATTTTGTTTTGTTTAGAGAAAACTGAAACGGCTGTCCGTCCTGTGATTGTTCTCGATTAGCATGAAGGAACATGCAAGCATCCAAATCACAGAAAATGTGATTCTGTAATTGAAGCTATTGATTTTAATTAGAGCTTGTTCATTTACGAAAGGAAAATGTCAGAAATTACATTTAAAGACCTTTTAGGCATTTCCCCCTGAAATAATGAAGATATTATTTATTTTTAATTGAAATCAGCAATGACTGAAACCAGTTTGTGAGATCCACTCTGGTTTGGGTCGGGGCATTTGAGGTGAAACACTTTTCAGTAGATGATAAACTCACCTAAAAACGCCCAATCAAACTGACTCCTACGTAATCTGCAGTAAAGGTCTGGTATTACAGTCAAGAAAATATCTTATTTTGGTAACACGTTACAATAAGGGTCCCTTTATTAATGCTACTTAGTGCATTATTAAGCATGAATAACTACTAAATAAAGTATTAACAACTGCTTAATCATATTATGTAATGCATTGCTAAGCAGACACCTCCCTGGCCCTTTGTCCTAACACTTAATATTTAACAATAACGTGAACATTAATAAAGGGACCTTTTGTTTATTAATGCTTAATAATGCACTAAGTAACATTAATAAAGGGACTCTTATTGTAAAGTGTTAACCTTATTTTTCTCTTTTTATCTGTGTGGAAATTTAACAGTGAAAATGTCATTTATGAGCACCAGTTGTGATACTGGTTTGTGACTGTTGCTAAGTTCTGACATGCTGATACTGGTTTATCCATTAACTGTGAAGATCTGCTGTTGCTAGGGGGAACTGGTTTTCAGTAATGGTGGGTTTGTGGACCATCTGTCAGTCTCGGTTATTTTCTTCCCAGAAGTGTTTCTTGTTTTTGTCACAAAAACAAACCTGATCCTGCATTCAAGCACTAAAATATAAAGACACACATTTTTGCTAAGAAGATGAAATGTCCTTTTAAAGAGTGTCTGAATTTTCACCTGGGATCTTGAGCTGTCTCTGTTGCTGAGCCCTCTTCTGTCTCTCCTTCGCCCTTTCAGCCACCTCTTGCTCCTTCTCAGTGATGATCTTAAACGTCTGTTCCTGCACTCTGTAGTAACCTGCACCGTTGTGGGTCATCATCTTGTCTATATTCTCCAGCAGCTGTGAGACCTGAGATGAGTTGTCTTTGTCCTTGTTATTAAACACGTGGTACCTGTTCTCACACTTCTCTATCACCCACCGGAGGGCCTCGCCCTCGCTCTCGATGTGTTGTTCTATAGATTTATCCTCGAGGTAGTCCCCACAAGTGAACAGCACCATGGTGAATCTCCAAACCCTTTCGCCTAACAGCTTCATGTGCTCCTCCACAGTGGTCCTCTGCTCCACTGAGAAGGCCGAGTCTATGGGGAGGACAAGGAGGAAAACGTTGGGGCCAGGAGGACACTTGGACGCGTTGAGCTTGAACCTTCGTTTATCCCCCTCTGGGATCTCCGTGAGGGAGAGTGAGCTGCTCCATCCTGGGGTGTCCACCACCGTCAGCTTCCTGCCCTCCACCACGTCATGCCTGACTTCAGCCTTAGTTGTTCTGGTTCGGCCCCACTCAAACCTTTCCTTCCTCAGAAGGGTGTTAGCAGACAAGCTCTTGCCTGCCCATCTTCCACCAATGAGTGAGATTCTGACCTCTGGTAGGCTGAGGCTCCAGGAGTGCACTGGAAACAAAAAAACCCCATTTCATTACCAGATAAATAAATGTCTTATTTATTCAACCTTAGTTACAGCTTCTCAATTCTGTGTTTTTGTCATGAAAGAAAGCAGAATAATACTCCTGAAGCTGAGAAGAACTCAGTTAGTTGGAGATCTGTTCTTGATGTCTGAAATGACTGACACACAAGAAAGTTTTGGGGAACTTGCAAAGTTATTTTTTGCTCAGGGAGACAGGAGGTCTGATGGATAACAGCGAGAAAACAAAACCAAAATAGTTTTGCATTTTTAGACTGAACTCTTGAACTACCTCATCTCTCAGCATCAACATTATGAATAAAAACGAATAAGAAAAGCTGAGAAAGACTCATTAAATTAGAAAACTAAACCAAACTCTGGAACAGAGATGCTGTACAGTTCATCACAGACTCTTACGCTTTAATGGCTAAAAGTGTTCACCTTTTTTTCTATTTGGTAAACAGACATTTTTTTTTTATTCTAAGCAGTACATAAACCAGAAATAATCATTTTAAAATATGCTTTGGAAAGGATCTGAAACTCTGCATTAAGCTGCTGCTAAAGGTCTCAGATCAGGGCCTACTTTGGCCACCAGGGCCAGCATCAGTCACAGCCACAGCCTGTGGAGTGGGAGGTCTGGATGTTTTCTGGGATGGGATGCAGGAGAGACTTCCTGTGTTGAGCATTTTGGCAAAAAGAAACAAAGATGTCATCGTTAACTCAGCAGATGCTGAAAGAAGCAACAGCATCTACAAGCTGGTGTTGTCCAGTCGCAGGAAACACAGGAAGTGTTGCTTTTGAAATGGACACAGTGGAGGAAGATTTTTGGAGAACTCTGACCCTTTGTCAGCTAACAGAGTTTTTGCCTTTTATTTCACTACTTTTATTACGTATTTATACCTGTATCGTTTCATTTTGTTTATGGATGCTCAGGGTTTAAATCAATAAGACACAAATGACAGGGTTTATGAGAGGATGGAGGCCTGAGAGTTCAGTTTGAGTTTATTGGTATGTTAAGTGGAAGCATTTGCTCACGTAAAGCAGTAAGCAGCTGCAAAATACTGTCAGTTTAACTTCTGAATTTGCACCACAAGTTCATTAATATTTTCATTTTCTGTTTAGCTGCCCTTCAAAGAAACCCAACTTTTCTTATATTGCACCTTTCATCTTAGACTGTTGTTTACTGTTAAAGTTATACCAAGTCATCATCACACACTGGTGAAATTACATCTCTGCATTTGACCAATCCCCATGGTGGGGAGTGGTGAGCTGCAGCTGTGGCTGCGCTCTGGAACTATTTGGTGGTTTAACCCCCCAATCCAAACCCTTAGTGCTGAGTGCCAAGCGAGGAGACACTGGGTCCCATTTTTTTGACAAATAAAAGGTGAATGTGAGTGGGATTTGTAAGTGTGGCCATCCCACCAACAGTTCATTGAGCACTCATGACCAAATCCAGCCTCCAACTGTCTTCAAGCAGTGTCAGAAAACCTAGTCTGCAATCGACCAATGAAAACACACCCATGAAGTGGCGAAAGTACATTGTGACAGTAGGATTAGAAACAGTGGAAAGTTAAAGTTAAAGTCCCAAGTCATCATCACACACTGGTGAAATTACATTTGACCCATCCCCGTGGTGGGGAGCGGTGAACTATTTGGTGGTTTAACCCCCCAATCCAACCCCTTAATGCTGAGTGTCAAGCGAGGAGGTATTGGGTCCCATTTTTTCAAAGTCTTTGGTATGACCCGAGCGGGATTTGAACCCCAATCTCCCAGTCCTGGGGCGAACACTCTACCACTAGGCCACTGGAGCTGGTAAGCTGGTCCTGTAAGCATTTATGTATTTTACATTTTTGTTTGCATATTTTTATTTATTTATTTTATATTTAAATTTTAGATTACTGTCTTCATTGGTTTTTCTTGTTCTAAACACAGTGTAGCAATGTTTTTTTTAACCTTAAATTACTGATGGTTTTCGACGACTCACTGCTGCCATCTTCAGAGCCACGCCCAGTTTGGATTACTGTGTTGCATTTTCATTGTGTCAGTTGAGGTTTAATGACCACTCAGTTTGAAAAGCAAGTTTAAACAGCATTAAGAAATAATAATATCCTTTATTAACCAGCTCAGTGGCCTAGTGGTATGAGTGTTCACCCTGAGACTGGGAGATTGTGGGTTCAAATCCAGGTTGGGTCATACCAAAAACCTTTAAAAATGGGATCCAGTGCCTCCCCTCTTGATACTCAGCATCAAGGGGTTGGATTGGGGGGATTAAACCACCAAATGAATCCCAAGCACAGCCGTGTCTGCAGCTCACCACTCCCCTGGGGATGGGTCAAATGGGGAGAAATAATATCACACACATCAGTGTGTGTGATGTCTAATGGGACTTTAAACTTTAAAAAGTTATTTGTCAGCCTCAGAAAAGAAAACTTGTTTCTGTTCTTTAAATTTTGAGTTCAAGCAATAAACTCAAACTTGAAGTGTATTCTGCTGGATGGTCCAGCATTTTTCCAGTGCAATTATTACAGCAAAAATGTTGGAATTTCAGAATTAAACATTTTTAATTGATTTTTTAAAAACTATTTTCAACACATTTGGTTAAAAAAACCAAAAATTTCAACTTTCCATAAAAGGCTTTTAGGAAGCAACACTCACATAAAGGTGGCGGGGGAATGTCTGGAGTAAGTGAAAAAAAAGGCTTGGTATTTTTGTGAGCTGATGGGAATTCGCTCTGCCCAGTCTTCCGAGCAAACACGGAATCTGGTCGAGCTGGTTTTTGTAAATGTACACTCATCTACTTCATTGTGTTGTTGTTCAGTGTGCTGTTTTGCAGCAGTTGTCCAAAAACTCATCAATAAGTTAACGCATTTTTAAAATTTAAAACAAGTGAAGCAATCAAAGCTATTAACTCCTTGTTCTTGAGAGTCCGTAGGTCTAGTTTTTGGTTTTAATTCCAAGTGCTTAATTCTTGCTTTGCAGAGTTTGGATGGCTTGCCAGGCTAAGGCATTTGTTCAATCAGTTAAAATAATTTCTAAATACACAGATTTTTATTGAGGTCCAGGAAGACCAGAAGAAAACAAAAGAAATTGTGAAATGAAAATGTTTAAACAATCTCCAACTTCTATTAATGTGAGATTTTCAAAATGTTTCCTAATGAAACACAACCTTCTCTAAAAGTTAACATTGATAAACATTAAATAACTTTCACCGGGTCCATCACCAGAGAAGGGTGATGCTCTGGATACATGTTAGCTCTGTGTTCCACCTCCATCATAAACCCTCTCATGACCTTACCTGGGCCCTGTTCCATTTTCTCTTCTCGTCCTGGCTTTAAACCATCACCACTTAGAAGCAGAGGTCAGAATGTGTCTTCAAGCCGATAAAACGTTTTTACCGTCACCCTGCATGGTCCTGACTGTAAGCAGCAAGAAGGCAAATCAAGGTAAGAATCACCTGAAGCAGTAGTGTTGTAGAATGCCGTCTAACTGGTTTGAATGGTTTCAAACATGTGAGCATAACAAGATCCTGCTTCCTGAAAATGAAACAAAAAGCTGGAAAAGATCAGCTTTCAACCAGATTAGTTTATGAATTTGTGTAAAATCTACAATAAAGTCCTGACTGCACTTATGAGTAAAGAGTTAAGTTGACAGCAGAATAAAGCAGCATAAAGTCTGATCCTGCTGTAGAAGTTTAGCCAGAATGCTGCAATTTTTACAATGAAAGTAATACAAATTTTCATTCCTGCTACTGAAATTGTATGGAGCCAAAATAATAAAAAAAATATCCTGACTGTTGAGTTTCATTATCATATTTTTTACTGCAACTTATGTCTCAAGTGTTTGGGGAAAAGGCACGCAATAACCCAGAGTAGACCACTGATGCAAAGTGAGTCTCAAGTATTTCATCTGAAGACTTGAGTCAATTCCCAAATGAAGCTCCTCACCAAGACGTGCAAGTCTCAAGTCATGTCAAAATCTTTAACTTGGAATTCAATTCCTGAGCAATTTAAATTAATTTGTAATTTATATTGAAAAGTAGTCAATTTATTTTATTCCTATTATTTTATTCTTAAAAATCTGAATGATTCTTAAAATGTGCATTACATTTAGCTCAGGTTTTTTCTTTATCTCTGACTGAAATGCACCAGAGCAGAGTTCAGAAAAGTGTTTATTGTCTCTGAAAAATTCAAACATTACTGAAGAAAAACCAGACAATCCAACATCAACATCACCAAGAGACAAAGGATAAATGTTATCACAAATTAAAAGTGTCATTCATTCATTCATTCATTCATTCATTCATTCATTCATTCATTTATGCACATTTTTTGTGGTGTAAAGTTAGTTTTAAGTTTCTGTGTGTATCACCCCTAAGCAGAAAACCTAACAATATAAAATACATTTTAAATATCAAAGAAGACCATGTTAATTTATCTCAGCTCCTTCATTCATCCTTTGAAAGTTCAACAAAAACTCGTGTTTAATAAATCCAACATCATTTGTTGTCTGTGACTTGGATGAATGTGTTCCTTTATGTTCCAGGATATAACTGCTTGTCCAGCAGACTGGACATCTCCATCCAGGACAGGTCCCACTGCACTTCTGTCACATCCTGCTTGGTGGCAGGAAGTGGCACCGCCGGTATATCTTCTTTAGTGAACAGCCAGCAGCTCTGAGGGCGAAACATCTGGTATCTTTAAAAACACACAATAATCAGTAAAGCACGTATCATTTCTTGTGATTTCTTTCAGGTTAATGTGAAACAACTTGCACACGGCAGACAGAGTTCATATAAGTGGGCCGGTCTCTGGATGCTGTGTTGTACCTGCTGCGCTGAACAAGCCAAACAGCTGGAGGAATCAGGAGCAGAAGCACAACAACACATGGAACAATGATCCATTTCCACCAGTCTGAATGAGAAAACAAAGATTATGGTCAGGGCCAGTTAGCAACATAAAACATGTTGTTACTACACTAATAAATCATTAAACAGCTGTTCCTGTTTAACACAGAAAAGGAGACAATTCATTATTAAGTTTTGTTATGATTACAAAGTGTGACTAGCTAAAAGCAGGAGTTTGGGCAGTGTGCCAGTCTGGAGCATACAGGTGTGTGTTAACATAAGGAGGAACAACATCAGGACTGATCTTAAAGAAACAGCTGTAGCTGTGCATCAATCAGGGAAAGGTGAAAGCGTTCAACATTGCACAATGAGAAAGATCATTTACAATAGAGAGACTGTTTTGCAACTGAATTAACAGCAATACATGGGAAACTCTGGATCTGTCTTCTCAAACCCACCAGTCAGTCATGGCAGATGGCTGCTCATACGGAGCCAGGTTCTGCTGGAGGTTTATTCATGTTAAAGGGGAGTTTTCCTCTCCACTGTCGCTACATGCTTGCCTGGTATGGGGATTGTTTTGAAGTCTCTGACACAACAAGTCAGTGACTTGATGCTATCTCCTGGATTTTCTTACATAGGAAACTTTTAACTAATTGGAATGATAAACTGGACTCAACACATCATTTTAAAAGAAGGTGAAAGTGCCTTCGGGTGAGTTGTGTTGTGAATTGTTGCTACAGTGGGATGCGAAAGTAGCCTTGTTAATCTTCATGATTTTCCTGTATAAATCGTTGGTTGTTACGATAAAAACATTTCGGCAAAATATATCATATAGGAGACACACACAGTGATATTTGAGAAGTGAAACAAAGTTTATAAGATTTACAGAAAGTGTGCAATAATTGTTTAAACAAATCAGGTGCATAAATTTGGGCACTGTTGTCATTTTATTGAATCCAAAACCTTTAGAACTAATTATTGGAACTCAAAATTGGTTTGGTAAGCTCAGTGACCCTTGACCTTCATACACAGGTGTATTCAATTATGAGAAAGAGTATTTAAGGGGGCCAGTAAGTTTCCCTCCTCTTTGAATCTTCTCTGAATCGTAGCAACATGGGGGGCTCAAAACAACTCTCAAATGACCTGAAAACAAAGATTGTTCACCATCATGATTTAGGGGAAGGATACAGAAAGCTGTCTCAGAGATTTCAGCTGTCTGTTTCCACAGTTAGGAACATATTGAGGAAATAGAAGACCACAGGCACAGTTCAGGTTAAGGCTCAAAGTGGCAGACCAAGAAAAAATCTGATAAACAGAAGTGACGAATGGTGAGAACAGCCAGTCAACCCACAGACTAGCACCAAAGACCTACAACATCATCTTGCTGCAGATGGAGTCTCTGTGCATTGTTCAACTATTCGGTGCACTTTACACAAGGAGATGCTGTATGTGAGAGTGCTGCAGAGGAAGCCTTTTCTCTGCCCACAGCACAAACAGAGCCACTTGAGGTATGCTAAAGCACATTTGGACAAGCCAACTTCATTTTGGAATAAGGTGCTGTGGACTGATGAAACTAAAACTTTATTTGGTTATTTGGGCATAACAAGGGGTGTTATGCATAGAGGAAAAAGAACACAGCATTCCAAGAAAAACACCTGCTACCTACAGTAAAATATGGTGGTGGTTCCATCATGCTGTGGGGCTGTGTGGCCAGTGCAGGGACTGGGAATCTTGTTAAAGTTGAGGGACGCATGGATTCCACTCAATATCAGCAGATTCTGGAGACCAATGTCCAGGAATCAGTGACAAAGCTGAAGCTGCGACGGGGCTGGATCTTTCAACAAGACAACAACCCTAAACACTGCTCATTATCTACTAAGGCATTCATGCAGAGGAACAAGTACAACGTTCTGGAATGGCCATCTCAGCCCCCAGACCTGAATGTTATTGAAAATCTGTGGTGTGAGTTAAAGAGAGCTGTCCATGCTCAGAAGCCATCAAACCTGAATGAACTAGAGATATTTTGTAAAGAAGAATGGTCCAAAATACCTTCAACCAGAATCCAGACTCTCTTTAGAAGCTATAGGAAGCGTTTAGAGGCTATTTCTGCAAAAGGAGAATCTACTAAATATTGAGTTGATTTCTTTTTTGTGGTGGCTAAATTTATGCACCTGCCTAATTTAGTTTAAACAATTATTGCACACTTTCTGTAAATCCTATAAACTTTGTTTCACTTCTCAAATATCACTGTGTGTGTCTCCTATATGATATATTTAACTAAAAAATGTATGGTAACAACCAACGATTTATACAGCAAAATCAACTTTCGCATCCCACTGTATATCAATAAACTGAAGGTAATTCAATTGAAACTTTTAAATCAATCAGTCCAAACTGGGTATATTTGGCCACAATGAACTACTCCAAGTAAGAAAAAGCATTAATAATGAAATGTTTCTGATTTAAAAATTCTGACATTTGCAAAATGGCTGAAGCTTAGCCCAAATGTCAAGATGATGATCACAACACAGCACAGCAACAAATCTCCATCACAACTGTTACATAATAACAAAAATTTAAATATATTTAACCAATTAAAATGTGATGGCAACACTTTTGAGGAAATGAAAACTTATAGAAATGAAGCAAAAACTTTAAAATTTCTCAATGATGTGAAAGATTGAAGAATCATCTTTTTCATCATGTGTAAATACCACAGAAATTAATTTTAATATAAAGCATTTTTATTAACTGTGCATGTATTTTCACTCATTTGTCGGCAATAGTGTGCATTTTTAAATATGTACTGTAAGTAACTAATCACTGAATTCTGAAGAAGCGTTTCAGCGTAAAAACACATAAATCCTTTAATCACAGCGACAGCCACAATAAAACAATCATGTCATACTGAACAATCCTCCTCCTGTTTGAATAAGCTGGGAAAGACTGATAACTTTAGATAAAGGACTTTATTTTACCTCTTATTGCTGTTTCTTCTTTTGATGTGAAATTTCCTGAAAACACATAACACCATACTGCTACTGATTCATCGTGAGCTTGTTATATAAAGAACAAATGTAAAACATGACAGACCTCTGTAGGGTGAAACTGATAACCAGCTCTCTGGACTCTGCATCTTTCTGCCCACAGATGCACACGAATAGAAGCCTTCATGTTTCTGTGTCACATTCTCAATCGTTAGAAATGTGCTTGTGTTTGGTGAATTTATTTCTTCTCCATCTTTAAAAAATATTGCTTCCATTTGGTTGACTCCCCTGTACCGACAGTACAAAACCACTTCATCTCCCTCATACACAGGAAGTGCTGGAGCCTTCAGGACGATGTTCCCATCTGTGGATCAAACATCCAACATGTTGATTTCTCTCCAGGACGAATAACATCGCTGCAGAAGAAAATGAGACTCACAGCTTACTGTAATGTTGACTGCACTGCTGCGGCCTTGAGATCCTTCACACCAGTATAAGCCACTGTTTCCACTGGCAGCAATAAAAACACACTGCTTTGATTTTTCTTCACCAACAGCTCCTTCTAGTGGTGAACAGGTCGTAGGTTCAGGTCCAAGATGGCCTGGAAGGAAATGTCTCAGTCCCCAGCCTGTGGAGTTACCGCTGTCGGGGCACTGCAGCGTGAAGCGCTCCATGCTGAAGATCTGTCTGCTGTTGGGAGTCAGAGTTAGAGAGGGAAGGAGCTGATCTGAGGAGGGAGAAGGAAATAAAGAGATTTGGGATGATTTCTTTTGAAACATCAGAGCTCTGGTTGAAGAATAACCCCACATTTTTGTCTGCAGATTAACATTCATGTTGAACCACAGAGTTAAGAACTATGTTGGCCGATCTGATGTGTATGTTGGATGCACAAATTGAATTTTTCTGCAGGTTTTAGTCCTGGACCACCAACATTTTGGTGGCTATTAGAGCCTGTGAGCTGATGCAGAATGATACCATGGCTGCTTTCCCACATTTTAGCGTATCAATGCAGTCTAAATGGACCCAACTCCATAGTGTATTGTTGTCATCTTAAAACAGCTCCAGTTTGTTAAACAACAGAATGAATCATGCAAACTCTGCAATATAAATGTTTATACTGCTTTCATTACATTATTTCAACAGAAGCTCAGGAGGTAGAGCGGGATGCAGTAATGAGAGGGTTGTGGGATCAATCCCAGCTCCTGGCAGAAAATTATTCTGTTGTGTCCTTGGGCAAGGCACTTATCCCACCTTGCCTGCTGGTTGAGGTCGGAGGGACCAGTGGTGCCTGTGCTCGGCAGCGTCACCTCTGTCAGTGCACCTTAGGGCAGCTGTGGCTACATTGTAGCTCATCACCACCAGTGTGTGAATGATTCACTGTAAAGCACTTTGGAGTTCTCTGGCTCTGAAAGATGCTATACAAGTGCAGGTCATGTACCATTTTATCATTTATCACTATGGGATGCACCAAAGTGCTGCTGGTGGTCACATTTACTCTACAACCAGAACATTTCACGTAAATACCAGTATTGTGTTAAACTAACAATGTGAAGTTTTATTTAAAAAATGTATTAACTTTTTGAGACTAGAGTCTGGAGAAAGCAACAATCCACACTAGTCTTAGCTACGCGCAGGCTAACCATTAGCTCATCAATCGAGCTGGATGTAAATACTATTTCTCTGAACAGGGACCCTTCAACATATAGTTATAACTTTCATACAGAAACACACCACATACATACACATACAGGAACGGCTGACAGTTCCTTTTATTGGTTGGTGCATTATTTTGTCTAATCCAGCTGTCGTGTGTGTTCTGATGTGCAGGTAGGAGAAACCTGAAGCCACCGGATGCATCTGCCTCTGCTCACCTGACACATGGAGTACAACCTTCACCTCAGTGGTGATGTTGCTCTCCCTCTGCTCTGCTCTGCACCAGTAGTCACCTGCATCCACTCTTGTTACTGCTGTGATGGAGTAGCTGTCACCAGAGACCAAAGGCCTGATGTTCAGGGTTAGAGCTGTGTTTTCTATATTCCTGTACCAGCGGTAGGTCCATGCAAAAGTGGAGTTAGAATCCACTCGGCACAGCAGCAACACACACTCTCCCAGGTACACTTTTGATCCTGGAGGCCACACAGACACAATAGGCTCTGCAAGGGCAGCAAACATTCATTATAATCTTGTAATGTGTGTCAGAAATGCTGCATTTGTGTTGTTTTTATGTGTTTAGCATCTCTCATACCTTCTGCTGCAGCGACATGGAGACTGAACGCAGCCACACCTGAAACTCAGAGAAGCACACAGACACATCTTCTGATGATCTGGTTCCACACATAGATGCATGCCCTCAGGAGGAAGCTCAGATTGTTCCCTCATGGCAAAATGCCAGATCAGATTTCAGGATTACGCAATCAAGTAACATTTAAAAAGGCTTTTTTTTACATGCAAGTTGGATACATCAAAGAGCTGTAAGACATAACAGTCCCCGCTTTGCCAAGACATCACTTTGAAGCCCATCTGAGCTCCTTTTTACCTTACCCACACACGCACGCACGCACACACACACACACACACGCACACACACACAGTCACAGCACCGTTACACACAGCGTGTCAGAGAGCTGAGCTTCCCATTCCTTAATGAGGCTGTTTAGACCGTTATCCACCCCATGGGAGCACAAGGAATGTACACATATTTGCTGTATTTTCCTGCCAGACACCCACACTATACAGCAGAGTAACACAGAGGTACGATGATCAGAAAGTTTTGACACATAACTCAAAGCTGTCAAGGATGGAAGGAACGACACAGAGATTTGGCAGGCCTGTCCAAATCATTTCCATTAGCCTTATTCAGATTCTGGCTGGTGTGCATCATTTAAATGTTTTTTCTGCACTGTCTGGAAGTCCAAGCTGCAGCATAGCAGTTTAGTTAAATTTATAACCCTGCACACCATCTGACTGATATCTGCATCAAATACAAGAAAAGAGCCCGGCTTCGGGTCTTTATCTCCATGGTGTTGACAGCAAAATGCTTCTTGGACGCTGTTTATTTATCTGCACAGAAACGCCAGTTTGAAGATGTGCAAAATGTGATACTCACCCAGCAGAGTGGAAACAAAGGCGGTGATCATTCTGTCAAGGATTGAAAGTCCGGAATTACAGATATGCAACTCCTTTCCTTGTTTTAAAGCAAGAAAAAAACTATTTAGAAAATTTCGGTAGAGAAGTCCAGTAATGTTTTCCAGACCCTCTTAAATTGAGGGGTTGTGAGGCGTAGTGATGCCTGTGTGGAGGAGTGGATGTTACAGCAAACCGCAGACAGAGATGGTCATCTTGGTGGAGACACTTCCTTCCTCTGTCAGCCAGTTAAACAAAGCAGCCATGTGACAGCAGAGCTGAGTGCAGGCAGAATATCAGACAGGCCATCCAGATTTTACTGTAAATGTTAAATAAGCTTCAGTTATTTGGTTGCAGTGTTTTTGTACATAATATCAATGAATTAAAAATATTCCTGTAGCTTTATTATTTTCTTGATTTTCTTATTCCAGCTAAATCTTTTAGTTTCTTTCCTGAACCAGCAGACTTGGCTGTTTATTTTCACTTGTGGAGCATTTATTTAGCATGCTATCATTTAGGAATGACTCAAAACTGAGGAGAATTTGCCTTTTACTTCAGTTCAAAATCTCAACTTACTTGAGGGACTGAGATGATATTTTATTTAATACAAACAAATAAAAAGATCTTTTAGATTCAATAATAATAGATTCAATAAATAGATTAAATAATAACGTAATCCTTTCAAATTTATGAATAAATTTGAGGAATTGAGTCACAGTTTATAATATTAGAACTTTCTTTTTGCACCTCCACTCAGCTAAAACTGGTGGTTTTGACTAAAATGTCCTGAAAATGTTAAAACTACTTTTTTGTGATTTTCATCTAAATGGATTTATGCAGACGCCTGCACTTCATTATGCAATGGATCAAATGTTATAATCTGATTTGTGACTGTTTAGTCGCATTGGCACCAGTCATGGCTAAAGATGAATGATGATAACCTACAGCTAGAGCTGTAAACTGAATTATATCTGCTAACACTTTGAATATTTGTGGGGCTTTTGTACAATCTGTTAAAATAATATTTATACCAGTTTGAAGAAAATAAAACCCATGAAGAATACTTGGGCTTTACCCTGTGCACAAAAGTCTTTAGCAGTTATAAGTCTTTGTTTGTTTTTCTGTGATTTTTGTTCGTTTCTGAAGTGAATCAACTATTGATCCAGAAAATCAAACAGCTTTAAGATCGATCATATGGTGAAACTTTTAAAAGGCCATCTAGACAGGTTAGTGTTTTGCCTCTAACCACTCAGGTATTGCTTGACCTTTACCAAAATGCTTAAGGTCTTTGTAAGGCTTAAAGGTTAACTTGTGTTAGTTCTCTCTGGGAGCAGAAACAGGATATCTGCATTGATTTGTGCAAACAAAGGGTCAAATATAAACTCTCACAGGTAGACATCTGAACTGAGGTTATTGGGAGCCAAGTTCACCAGTTCTGCTACCGTTGAGACATGAATTTGGTATTATAGTTTAAAATGGATGGATGGATGGATGGATGGATGGATGGATGGATGGATGGATGGATGGATGGATGGATGGATGGATGGATGGATGGATGGATGGATGGATGGATGGATGGATGGATGGATGGATGGATGCTGATGAGACCTTAGGCTATCTCTGGTCTTGGTAGATTACCAAGAGGGATTCTCACTGCTGTCTTTCTCCCTCTTTTGAGTTTTTGTTATATATATATCGATAGTTTTGTTGTACTATAGAATTTGGTATATTGAAGTTTCAGTATTTTACCTGTAACCAAACTTTTCTACCTCTTTAAAACTTTATCTTTAACAATTTTTGATTTGCCTTCATTATGCCATTTGATTACAGATGATGCAAACACTAGGGCAGGTGTTGAAATCCGGTGACATTTAGATTACACACAAGTGATGGAGGAGAAACATCCCAAGAGGTTTTAAAAAGGCACACCGAGGTATAGCTGGAGGAAATAGAGTAGTGAATGGATGCTGTTACTGAGCAGTTTTAACAAGCTGTGAAATGTCTCTCATGTTACTTGTCAGTGATGACTTTAGTGATTGTCTCAACTTTAATTTAAGCTCTTGACATGTTTATCATAAATCAGTTGATGTACGGACTACAGCCCAGCAAATATGTGATATTTATCACAGCAACACCACCAGCTCTCTCCATCATGGCCGTACACGTGACTGTGTGAAGCATTCCAGTTGTCTACATCTGATCGCTGATTTGACATAGAAACCATTAAAGATGGTTCAGATGTTCTGATGTGGGACTCTGTGGAAATGTCATGACCAGTTATGATCTTACTTTTTGTAGATTGTTCTTTGAAAGACTTCTGTTAGGAGAAACGTTAGTTAGGTCTTTAAACAGTCTTGGTTTATGGTGGGAGTCTTTGAGCTCCTCATGATTCAGATTGTTGTGAAACCATTAGAAAGCCATCATCAGTGCATTTTTCTACCTCCACTCCTATTTGTACCACTTGGTACATCTAAAGCAAAGTATTCTGATGACCCAAAATAATTTACTTTTTTAATAATAAAACCAACAAAAGAAATGTCAGTATAAGAACAAAAAAGTTTGGTGTACTGAAATTAAAGCTTTTACACAAATTACTTGTGATCATCTTATTCTGAAAAATGTGAACAACGTATTCAGAAACAAGATAAAAAGTCCAAGACCGGATATATCTGAGTACATAAATACTCTAGACAAATGTTTACAGTAAACCTATAAATAGATATAAAAGAACGTTCTTTACCAAAGGAAGTTAAATCATTAAAAATAATGAAATTCATATTTAATCTGAAAGAAGAAACTATTTTTCATTTACTATAATAGTCTACAGGTGTGACTAGTTAACTGAGGGATGGGAGGCAATACAAAAACACAAGAGGACTGAACCTGATAAAACAATAAGATACAGAAACATATGAAGACACTAACAGATGACAAAGGACAAAAGTAAAACTAGACTGAAACAGAACACAATAAATAGAAAACATAACTACAACTGAACTAGAAAGGGTGGGAGAATAAGCTAAACCATTAACAGGAATGACTAAAGATAATACATGAACCAATAAAGAAGTATATAAGGAGAAAATGATGGACTGGGGCAGAGGAGTGGCTAGAAGTGACTGCTGCTGGGGATAAATGTGAGATCTGAATGAATGAATCTAAAGGGACATGAAACCCAAGGATACGTGGGAGGAGGGAGAACACATGGAATAGACTGGGATAATAGACAGGACACAAGTAATACTTGTTTGTGAAGTATGATCAGTTACTCTGAGTTGCATATGCATTCTGAAGATAATATTTTCTTCAACCACCACCACCTGCAAGAGCCGTTTAAAGGGACACTAGTCAGTTTTGGCTGGGTGGCCTTTCATTAACCCTGTAAAGGGTCATTTTAGCACATACTGGCTTAAGAAAATGATTTAAAAATATAAAAAAGTTGCAAAGTGTCACTTTAAAAAAGGGGAGAAAGCTGGTCTCTTCTACCTCACTGGGAAAATAAGCATTTATGGCCTCCCCTAACTTGGAGCACAACCACAGAAAGCTATTGTTGATTTTGCTAGTAGAAGCTAACCGTTAGCAATAGCAACTTTACAACATGGCACAACAGGTTCAGGCTCGTGTTATTCGTGGAGATAAAACATCAATGTTGAATTTTTTTACCCAGAAAAGAAGAGCGAATAGAGGCAGCCCAGGAGTTGCTGTTAGCCAATCAGAGGCAAGAAGTTTGCAATCGCACATATTGATGAGTAAGACTCCAAATCCTGTCAAAATCCCCCCCCCCCACTCCTCCAAGAAACGTCTACCCCCTGAAACAGAAGCGCCAGAGCTTTTATCCACAGAATATTACTCACACATTGATACTAGAGGCCACAGCAGAGTTATTGAAATAATGAGTGCACGACTCCTTTAAGTTACCGTTTAGTTACAAATGTGAGCAAAGCTGGCTTCCACACATAAACAGGACCTCACAATGCAAAAAAAATAAAAAATAGATTAATTCCCCCACCCCTGATTTAATCCTCAAAATTTCATAGCAGTTTGTGCAGATGTTATCTTATAACGTTTGTACAACCATAAATGTTATAATTATTCCTGCAGAATTATTGTGAAATTTGGGACAGAAAAAATGTGACTAGAATTTTACCACTAATTCTATGTAAATAACCATGTAAAGTTAAATTTAGGATAATATAAACATTTATAGAATATAATTTGCATTAATTGCTATGAAATTGTTGTTATTAGATTGTTTAAGCTGGTTAACCCTCCTGTAATTCCTACCTGGACTAGTTATTATCTTTTCTCTGTTCAGAAATGATCTCTGTTTCTCCAAACTGAGGTTGTTTGACAACAGGTAAGATCATTTTTGCTCACACCTTTTACAAACATTTAGACACATTTTAAAAGATCTGAGCTTTACTTTTAAAGCAGAAGTGGACTTTTAATCTCAAGGGCCATTATCCAGGATGTTTTACATGTTTCCTTACTTTACTATAACTGATTCAAATGGTTGAATTACCTCATTAGCACGTCTCCAAGGTCTGAATCAGCCTATTAATCATCATCCTTTGATTCAAATCAGGTTTGTTGAAACAGAAAACATCTAAAACATGCAGGCTAGTGGCTCTCAAGGACAGAAAATGTCTGTTTATTAACAAGCTTTGATGGAGAAAAGATCTTTGACAATTGTCTTGCCCTGAAAAGCACAGATGCCACATGAGCTGTTAGACAAATATGTCGAATCAATGCAGTCCTTAATATATTTTACCATGTCAGCGTGTGGGGTTAATCTAACAAACTTGTTTTTCTGCTTAACATTGACTCTTTATTATTTTTGCATATTGATTAAAACCAAAGTGCAAGTGGTGGCAAAGCTATAAAGTTTATTTTATGGCCTTTTTAAGTAGTTTTATACTCAACATACCACAAACCCTCATAATTAGAGCTGGATAATGAGTACCCAATGCAGCCAGATGAATCAGAGTGGCTGAGTCCAGCTTTGGTGCCTAATTGTGCCTAGTTATTGGGCAGGTCTGAGGGTGAGTCAGACTGAGATTTCATCCACTTTTGGGTGACGTTTGACACATTTGATGAGAAAACTGGACATGTGTGGTCACCTGAAGATGGACATCATATATTCGCTTAGCTTTTTTTTAAATTACATGGCGTATAATGAAATTACAGAGGCATCCCCAGTGTCATGGATGAACAATTTAAATGGTAAATGGCTTGTATTTCATATAGCGCCTTCTAGGGTTCTACAACCCCCCAAAGCGCTTTACAACACAACCAGGCAACCACTCTGATGATGATGAGCTACAATGTAGCCACAGCTGCCCTGGGGTGCACTGACAGAAGGGAGGCTGCTGACCACCCCCAGCAGGCAAGGTGGGTTACGTGTATTGCCCAAAGACACGACTGCAATAGACTGAGCAGGACTCGATCCCACAGCCCTCCAGTGATGAGATGAGCACTTAACTCCTCTACTACCATTTAAACAAACATGCTGAGACAATAAATGCAATGAAATACATTTAGGCAAAGTTGTGGTGAATATGACTTGCTGAAGTTCAAACTGAGCATCAGAATCAGAAGGAATGGAGATGTAAGAGAGTTTGAACATGGCATGATTGTTGGTTCCAGATGAACCAGTCTGACTGTGTCAAAAACTGCTGATCTACTGGGATTTTCACCCACATCCAGCTCTATGGTTTACAAAGAGCAGACTAAAATAAGAAAATATCAAGTTAGCAGCAGCTGTGTGGATGAAAATGTTATGTTAATGTCCAAGTTCAGAGAACCACTGGTTCCTACCAATGTGTCACGTGTTGTAAGAACAGGAAACTGAGGCTTCAATTCACCCTGGATCACCAGAACTAGATAATAGGAAACTGGAAAACTAAATTGTTCTTTTCCCACATTGGACCCCTTAGTACCACCTGAGCCTGGTTTGAACACCACAGCCTACCTGAGTATTGTTGCTGACCATGTCCATCCCTTTATGACCACATGGACCCATCTTCTGATGGCTATACTTCCACAGTCCTCTATCCAGTACAGAGCCTTTGGGATGTGATGGAACAGGAGATTCACATCATGAATGTACAGACAACAAATTTGCAGCATCACTGTCTGATGCTGCATATGCTAAATAAACATCTGAGGAATGTTTCAACACCTTGTTGAGTCTATGACATGAAGAATGAAGGCAGTTCTGAAGATTCAAAGGGGGTCCATCTCTGTAACAGCAAGAGGTTTCTAATTAAGTGTCCAGTGAAGGTATATGCTGCAGTTTGAGCACCCAGAGTTGGGTCCAGTGTGAGCTGCTCAGCCACTCTGTTGCTTGTGATTTGGGCCATCAGTTGATTTAACAGCAAATGGGATTGGAATGGTACACACACACACACACACACACGCGCGCGCACGCACGCACGCACGCACATACACACACACAACTTTTAAAGTCTTAGTTACACTTTATTTCAAATCCAGGTTTACATTTGTCTCCTTCCCTTCTCACGGCTAACCACAGCTGCCTCATTATGCCTCAGTGATATTCGCCTCCTCCTCCTCCTTATCTCCATCACTCCTTCCACCTCCCGTTGCTCCCACAATCAGCCTCCCAACCTCTTAGGCTTTCTTCCAGCCTGTCGGGTGGTTGGATGCTCTGCTGGATGATCTCTGCTGTCCATCGTTGAGAGAGAGAGAGAGAGAGAGAGAGAGAGAGAGAGAGAGAGAGAGAGAGAGAGAGCAGTGGCGGTTCTACATGTAATTACTCCCCGGGCGAGACATCCCTTGAGCGCCCCCCCCCCCCCCCCCCCACACACACACACACACACACATAGTAACTCTTCCTCAAGGGTCAAGGCTGTGACTAATGTGGCCGATAAGATAGATGGCAGGTCTTGTCCAGCAGGGGAGGTGGGTGGCTCATCCTGACCAGTGGCAGTTGATGATCCAAAATATTTTAGAATTGCCCCTGAAATTGCAATTTAAACTGACATAAAAAAAAACTGTAGACTACCAGAAAGGCCACCTTTTATTACTGAACAAAGCATGTGAAAAATAATCAGTGTAACAAATGCAATGAAGGAGCCACACTTCTGACAAATCTGTCCAAACAAGACTGTGGTCTGCTGCTAAAGATGTGCAATAAAACAACTAAATGATGAAGCTGTGATGTCAGACTCTTCTTATAAAAGCCTAAATAATATGTATTAAATCAATGGGTGTTGTCTAC
>SSNS01000170.1:324069-337429 GCA_006937985.1 Aphyosemion australe | reverse complement strand
CCAGCTAGGAGGAGGTGGAGGAGAGAGGAGGAGAGAGGAGGAGGAGGAAGAGGGGCGGCGGTAAAGGGAAAGAGGAGCAGACATGGCTTCTAAAGAGACCACTGCCTCTGGTTTCATCGGTGTGACCAAGGATATCACAGGTGGGTGCAGGCTGTCGTTTGCTCGCTTTGTTCCCAGTTTCCGGGGCGCGTGCGGTCAGGGCTCCGGTAGCTTTTATCCCCGCGCGCGGCTGTAGGGGGCTGCGACCGAACAGACGCATTGGATGCTCGTCATGAGCTACACCTTCGTGTTTTGTCCCGAAGCTTTCCGGGGCGGCTTGCTTCACTCTCTGTGCGCGAGGACGAGTAAATGCGCGCGCGGATTCTGCAAGAAATGTCCAGCTTTTATTCCAAGTGAGACTCTGAGTGAGGACCAGGTAGTAAAAACCAGTCAGCCCTAGGCCAGAGAGGGAAAGGGGCGTAGTGGGAACGATGGTGTGAACTCGTGGGTCCGACAGTTTTCACCCCAAACAGCTGATTTTATTACAGAAGCCCCCTGGTACCATTAACCTTTACAATACTTCATTTAAAGTAGTGGTTAATATTTGTGGGTGAAAGTGTAGACAGATATAAAGCAGATGCCCACCAGATCCTGCCAAATAAATAAAAACACGCTGGACAAACCTAACAGCAGATTGTGCCAACATTCAATATGTTATTTATCTCCTCAATCAACAGCTTACATATGTCAAAGTCACAGCACTGCCTGCTTTACTGTGCGCGCACAGGCTGCACACGCTCAGGGTAGCAGGGACTGTGCTGCTGTGTTAATTACTCGTAATGGCTCTATTAGGCGCTCTGTGATGATTAATCCAGTAGAATCCCTGCTCCACCGTTCAGTCACCTGCGGGGCTCCTGCACTCGCCCCGAGGGGGAGCACCTGATGGCCTGCAGGGCCTGCACAAGGTCACCTGGAGAAAGTTTCCTCTCTTCTGTGAGTGAACTTGGAGTCTGACAACTCCCAGAAACACAGTTTCCACTGCTGTTTCCCAGAGATCCACAAAGAGGCAATAATAACTGGATTATGGATGGTTGAGTGTTATTTTTCCATATGATTAAATCTGAGTCTGAAGTTTGATATGTCAGATGAATGTGAATGGGTTCAGTACTTCCTGCTGAAACTACTCAATTAAAGCACATCTGAACTTTCTGTTGCTTCTCCTGCCCGTGTGACTGTATCATCTCCAACTCTGACTTTAGCATAGACTTTCTCATAAACATGTCAGTCAGGATGCTGCGCAGTTACGGTAATTGAGACCCTGAATCATGCAATTCCCTGCAAGTGAATGTGTGTTTCTGTGTGTTGCTGCTGTGTGAGTAAGATGCTCCGCTTGGTGCAGGCAGGTTGTACAAAGTCAAAGGTCACAGCAGCGATGGTGATGCCATTTGACAGGAACAGTTCTCAGTGAATCATACAGTCCCACTCGGACGTGTTATGCTGATCCTGTGAGAGATTAAATGATTCTGAGGCAGATTCTGACATATCTTTTTTAATAGCATTACACTGAAGTTATGTTTGTCATTCAGCATTAAGGATTCTATAAAATCCAGGTTCTCTTTGCTTTGTCCTTCAAAGCCAGCACAGCTATTGCTGTCTTCTTGAAGTAAGACTGTTGCAACAAATTTGAGTTTAAGATGTTTGTAACATTTTAATATTCATGTGGTTCATTTATTTATTTATTTATTATATTATCTGAAATGCCATAGAAGATGCAGTCAAATGAAAAGCTGGATTAACCTTTGTTGTTTTGTTTGATTTTTGGAAAGAACGACTTCAATTGAATGACCTAATTCCTTTTGTCCGTTTGATTAAATTCCATATTTTGCCAACCACCATATAAAATATGTTGTGGCATTTTAGATTTCTAAATGTTTCCCTCCAGGCAGCTTCCTGTGCAAGATCCAGCATGTGGAGGAAGTTCGTCACATATTCATCCACAGTGAACGTTGTGACTTATTTTATGTGTATGGAGGAATTGTAGGAAGCTTAGAATGTGTGTTATTATAGAACAATAATGAAACTTACTCCAAATAAATGGTTTATAAAACATTCACTTTTATAAGGGTAAATATGATTATGAAATAAATTTATATTACAGCTGTGTAATTAACCACATCTACAGGCAAGTTCAGTTTAAAAATTGACACATGAGGCATCAATCTGGAGTTTTCCCCCTTTCAGGAATTCTGAATGATTCTTTTTAGATATCCATAAAAGTGATTGTTTTACCCTGCTGTAATGTAGCCCAGAGCAGGGGTTTGAGTGCGGTCCGCTGCACCCCCCTGTCCCTCCCCCATGCCCCCTACCAATTGAGAACCACTGGTGTACAGGAACATATGTGCAGAGTATGGACTGGAAGCCCCAAGGTCAAAGTGGGAAACACCCCCTAAGGCGGTAGAGAACGAGCAAGACAAGATCCTGTGGGACTTCCAGACCAACAAAATGGTGATGGCGAACCAACCGGACATTGTGGTGGTGGACAAACAACAGAGGACAGCTGTTGTGGTTGATGTAGCAATACCAAGTGATGGAAACATCAGGAAAAAGGAACACGAGAAACTAGAGAAGTACCAGGGCCTCAAAGAAGAACTTGAGAAAGCCTGGAGAGTGAAGACATCGGTGGTGCCCGTGGTCATCGGGGCACTCGGGGCAGTGACCCCCAAACTGGAGGAGTGGCTAAAGCAGATCCCAGGATAAACATCAGACATCTCAGTCCAGAAAAGTACAGATCAAGGAACAGCTAAGATACTGCGCAGATCCCGCAAGCTCCCAGGCCTCTGGTAGAGAACCCAAGCTTGGAAGAAAGAGAACACCTGCGGAGGGTGAGATGGCCGGTTAGTGATGCACGTTCATGAGCGAGAGGTGCAATACATTTTTCTACCTCTAGATGGTGATGTCAGGTAAAAAACTCTGGATTTCTGCTTTATCAATCACAAAAAATGCAGTTAAGAAAAAAAAGATTATTAAAATATATATTTTAGCCAGTTGAGGTGGCTCGGGCATCTGGTTAGCATGCCTCCTGGACGCCTCCCTGGTGAGGTTTTCCAGGCACGTCCAACCGGGAGGAGACCCAAAGGAAGACCCAGGACACGCTGGAGAGACTTTGTCTCTAGGCTGGCCTGGGAAACGCCTTGGGATTCCCCCGGAGGAGCTGACCCAAGTGGCTGGGGAGAGGGAGGTCTGGGCCTCCTTCCTTAAGCTGCTGCCCCCGCGACCCGACTCCAGATAAGCAGAAGAGGATGGATGGATGGATATTTTTTAATATTTTAAATAATACCTATAATAAAATTAAATGTTTTAAATGTTTTTCTCACATTTTGTCTTCCAAAGGGTAAACTAATGTCTGTCTTGTGGTAGCTCAAGATCCAAAGCACACTTGTGTGTCAGAAAATATCTATCTATTAGCGCAAGTTATGATCCCAACACACCCTGTAGTGCAGCATCCAGTGACAAAACACACACTTTTATATGGACTCACTCTTTGCTCTGACATCCAATCATTTGTTGCAGCTTTTCTCCGTCTTATTAAATAATCTGCAGTGTTGTCTCTCCCTCTTTTAACCACTAAACAGCTCAACTCTAACACTTACTGGCAACCAAATAGGGCTGTCTCTTTAAAATGCAAACTGGATGTTTTAGGCCTAACAATCAGAAAACTGTTTCAGGAAAAAAGCCTAGTAGTGATCAAAGTACAAATAAATAGATAAGATAAATATGGGAAAGTGGTTGAACACAGATCATAATAAACAATCTCGTGCTCTGTGTGTCACTTTAGGCTTTTATTTTGATAAGCGGCACTGCACTTGTGTTTCCCAACTCAGAGGGTAATTGTATTGAAAATTTAGTACTGACTACAATCTTTTTGATTTTCTTTCCACAATCAAGCAGCTGTAATTTATTTGTAATTTTATATATTTATTTATGTGTATATTGTTTTGTTTTTCATCCTCAGAAAGCATCAGGAAGATTATTGACAAATCATCTGTTAAGTTCATTTGTAGCATCAAGCTTGACACCAAAAATGGCAAAACTGAGGACAGAATTCTGGTGAGTTGCTTTTTTCTTGCCTTTTTCTTGATGCTTGAGCTGATTTAATGGGCTTGTCTTTAAACTTTTGGTTTCTGATGTTACTATGTGTACATCCTAATGCATGCATCATTTACAGTATGTTCAGTAGCTTTGATGTTGGTCTAACTGGATCTCTGTCAGCAGCTAAAGAGGATTCTTGTGATTTTACTAGTGAGTGTATGTCTCATTTCTACGGTCACTTGCTAACTGCATTATGACCAAATCCTGCTGTTGGCTGCTTGGCAGGAAGAACATTGGTTAGAAGGTATTTGTTGGAGCACCTATGGATGCTTGTGAGCCTCACGGTGGGAGGGGAGGCTCAGGCTTTGATTCTGGGGTGCTTTCATCAGAGAATATAGGGCAGCCATGTGAAATCTCTATGTGAGTGAGTGAAACTCAGCCAGCTATCTGGATAGAATCTGGGGCAATCTGCTCTTATACTGCTGACCAGAACTTAGACCAGACCAGAGCTCATCCTTAAACACACATGCTGCACGCACGCACGCACACGCACACACACACACACACACACACACACACAGCATTTGACACAGGTTTCTGTGAAAAGGTTATGAACATTATTATCTTACCCTGTTGTAAATAAGCAAATAGAGACTTATAATTCTACAATGCTGAAGATATGATCACAGAATTACACATAAAGATGGAATTCACTATAAAAACATGTAAAATCACAGAGTTAGTTTGTACTTTTGTTATTGAATAAAGCTCCAATTTTCAACACCTGTCATTCAACTACAGTGCATAATGTAATGAAACGTTAAACAGACAAATATGTATATATAAAAATAGTTAATAATAATAATTGTCCCCAGCAATATTAAAACCAAAGTGACACCCTTGGACCAGACCTGCTGTGATTAGCCATCAGCTTGTCTGGATGGTCAGATCTAAACTCTAGTTGTTCACACAGAGGTTGTTCAAAGAGCAGGATCAGGTAAAATATCAGTGGTTCATATTCTTTCCACAGAAAACCACTTCAGAATATCTTAACTCTTCCTTTTGTTGCTAAAACCTATGTCCTTTTAAACCTGGGCCACACTGTGAGTTTTTCAGCTGTTCTAAAGAACTGATTCATGTGACACTGTGAAGACTCTAGAGAGGTGGCACGCTTCAGGGGCTTCAGTGAGCCAAACCGCACGTTTCCAGGGCTGCAAACTCTCACGCATTGAGCATGAGACACACACATCTGACCCTCTTCACACGCTCTCACGCCACACCTCCAATATCTCACGCTGAAAAGCCCCCCCCACACACACACACAGACATTGCAGAGGTGAAACGGTCTGCACACCCCCACCCCCCACGAATGGCCCTGTGTTTTGCTCTAGCAGGACCAGCTAACATTATGAGCGTACTCACTGAAAAGCATACGTCACTAAAAGCCGACAGCTAAACAAAACAACAACGATGAAAAGAGAAAAACACGTCACCCTAACCATAGACTCTGACCCGAACTACAAAAAAGAGCGGTCCACATGTTAGTTTACCAGCTCCGGTGGCCTAGTGGTAGAGTGTCCGCCCCGGGACTGGGAGATCGGGGTTCAAATCCCGGTCGGGTCATACCAAAGACTTTGAAAAAAATGGGACCCAATGCCTCCTCGCTTGACACTCAGCATTAAGGGGTTGGATTGGGGGGTTAAACCACCAAATAGTTCCCGAGCGCGGCCACAGCTGCAGCTCACCGCGCCCCACCACGGGGATGGGTCAAATGTAATTTCACCAGTGTGTGATGATGACTTGGGACTTTAACTGTAACTTTCCACTGTTGCTAATGTTGCTAATCCTACTGTCACAATGTACTTTCGCCACTCCCTGGGTGTGTTTTCATTGGTCGATTGCAGACTAGGTTTTCTGACACTGCTTGAAGACAGTTGGAGGCTGGATTTGGTCATGAGTGCTCAATAAACTGTTGGTGGGATGGCCACACTTACAAATCCCACTCACATTCACCTTTTATTTGTCACAACTCTGTTCAGATTAGTCTAGGACGGCTGAAGAACACATAGAGTGGCCCAGGATTGTGGCATGATATGCAAAGTCGCTGCTCTATGATCAGCAGAGATTTCCTACTTTTTAGCAGAAACTCCTGTTGCTTCCTCTGCAATCCCTCAATGAGCACATTTTTTTTTTCGCAAAAGGCTCCTGCCTGGCAGAACGGGGCTTGACTCAATGGACGCTTTAATGAATCATCGTGTGGCGAGGACGGGCAGTTAGGAGACTTTCTGCATTTACAGCCTTTGATATTCAGACACTTTGATATGTCTGTCTGCCTCCCAAAAATAAAAAAAAATCTTTCCAAGCCATGTCTCATTTACTGGTTCTCCTCAAAATCTGATCAGGAAAGCAAAGGGCTCCCTCTCCTGCTGCGTGTGTGCTGGAGACAGAAAACGATTGGAGTTTGATCAAACGTATGGGGCGAGCGTTTGGTATTGGAAAGAGAAGCTTAAATGTGTTCGCGTTTCTTTGAGGTGCTGGGTTTGGGGTTGGAAGTGTTGGATGAGTCGAAGCTTATTTTAGGTTGTGATCAGTGGTTTTGCTCCATCACTGCAGCTTACATGAATTCGTCTGGATGGTTTTTCCTCATCTGAATTTTTAAACCAAACAAGATCAGAAACTGTTCAGTTCTTCTGCATAATTCTACACCACAATAAGGCTTAATGTGAAATGCATGGATAAGTCTCTCTCTCTCTCTCTCTCTCTCTCTCTCTCTCTCTCTCTCTCTCTCTCTCTCTCTCTCTCTCATGCTCTCTGCATCAGCGTGATTTACTTCTATTTACTCATGTGAGCTCTCTTAACAGCTAGCTGTAAGCCAGACTCATCACCGTAATGTGATACGATCTGGTCTTTCTAATCAACTCCTTCAGACAGCTTTTCAAGCAACCACCCCCCACTCACCCTCCTTCTCTCCGTCTTACATGCACATTTTGCTGTGTGGGTGTAAAAGGCCTGTCAGCGTGTGCTTCAGACAGACCCGTGTCAAGCTCCTCTCCACCAAGAACACAACAGCAGAGTGGGAGAGCACTAATTTAATTACTGCTTTTCAATAGGGGGGGCATACGTGGGGGTCGACCGGGTGAAGGTGAGGTGCCATGGGGGTGCGTTTTTGTCAGGGGCTGTTTTAGTTGAGCTATTTGAGAGAATAGAGTAAGTGATTGGGAGCGACAGAGCAGAAGAGAGGAGAAAGAGCAGAAGACTGTACTCAGGGTTTGTCAGACATGCCAAATGCCAAAGATTCTCTACCTTTAGTTTGTCTTGATGGAAATTGTTTTTTAAACTGACGCTCATAGAGAGCAATCAGAGTTACCCAAGAGGTCCATTACATAAATATTTCCACATTGAATACAAGTGGATGCCTGCACGGAAGTGCTGCAATCACTCGATCAGATGGAGATGCACGGATTGGCTGTTGGTAACTTTGCATTTGTCTAAAAACAATTTCTAGCAGCTGGGAGTGGCATTAGAGGAAAGATATATATATATATATATATATATATATATATATATATATATATATATATATATATATATATATATATATATAGGGGTTTGTGCAATGTTCTATAGGAAACGTTTACTTTTAGGTTATCTCTGCTTAGAAATGACACAAATAAGATGAAACAACACAAGGCGCAATTTGTCAGCCACACTTTAATTAAATGCTTACAGAAACAGTGATGTGCAGTCAGGGACGCTGTCATCATGACAAGTAAATTAATGACACTGATATAATGGAAAATCAACGTGTCCACTGACTGCTCTATATATTGGTTTTCTGTTTATGGTCAAAATCGCTGGATTTACGTGTTTCCTGTTCAGATACATGCCTGAAGTGTAAGTGAGACAGTGATTAGCTTAGCCTCGCCTCTGATGGCGCTTCTGCACACACTGACTGATGCAGGAACTTGGAGCATGCCCACTGCTGTATGTCTTTATATCGCTTATAAATAAACTTTATTACAAATGCTACGTATGCTAGAGTCTGTCTAATATATTTTATGACTGCGTGTTGCATATTTAGTCTTTCTGATCAGCCATCGGGAGCCTAAGTCTCCTCTTCTGGTCGGCTCATGGGCCCTGAACAGAGCTATCAGAGCTATTTTCTAATCCACTTTGCCTTACACCCTGAATCACACGCATGTTGTACTTCAATTTAAATGAAAAGTAATTACAGTATGTTTCAACTATGCCTATTATGTAGTTTAAGATTTATTAGCTTGTAAATATTTGTAATTAAAATGATTACATATCAGACGTTGCATATGTGATGTCACCGTAGACTCTTCTCCCCCAGCGTAGCTGATACTTACCACATGGCCAGATCTATAGTGGTTTTCTCTATGTTTAATGCTCCTTCTGTCGTCCTGGAAAATAGACTGAAAATCTAGGATTGGAAAATCCTGACAGATCTACGTCACACTGTCACTCAACATTCATGCACTCACCCATCTTGACTCACGATGGGGAAGGCTGTTGTTGGTTTACCGTCCAGGAAACAGCAGAGAACGTCTCGGCTAGTAGAAGCTAACTGTTAGCATTAGCAACTCCACCACATGGCAGAACTCCTCCAGGCTTGTGTTATTTGTGGAGATAAAACATCAACGTTGCAGAACAAACAGAGTCAGTGGTAGAGTTGTGTTGCTGTTAGCCAATCAGAGGAGAGATGTCCACATATCAGGAAATAGGACTCCAAGTCCTGCCGTGTTAATCTCTCCTCTGCTAGTTCATCAAACAAGCGCATCTGAGCCCCCCACTGCAAGGGACCACTGCAAATGTATTAACTTAACGAGTGTCCCACACCTTTAAAAAATTCTGCTTAGACTTTTAAATCAAATTGTGAAATTTGAGTGAGTTCAGGCTGAGATTAAAGCTTGAGTCAGTCCGGTGGGTCCGGTCCGAGCCGGTGCTAGTGTGTAAGCGCCATGGTAGACAGGCAACCATAACCCAGCATGACAGGATTACAGTACTTCTTACAAATGCTTGAAAAACAGAGAGAAACATTTTTAGATGTGAAACTTTGCTTTTGCTTCACTTCAAATCTCCCTGAGCAGAAACTAAAGAGTTCACACAGAGCCCAGAGCTGCACTCGCTCTCAGAATAAATAAACGAGGCTCTTTTATGATAGCCCCACAGCACAAGTAATATAATGCTAATCAAATTACATCTCACTGTTGTAGGATTGTGATTATAGCACTGTAAGATGTCACCATTCCTCAGCTTGTGTCACAGGATGGTAATCTATTAATGTTGTACAATATGTCACTGACATGGAGGGCTTTTAGCTGAATCAATATAAGTATTTCCTCTCATCATTACCATGGAAACTCCTTGGACCCTGTTCTCCCTGTGGGGACTTTGACTGTGCAGTGAACCTTTCTGCAGCCCTGATTCCATTTGCTTTATTTCTCTCCTCTCTTTTAAGGTCCTCTCAACATGGCGTCTTTATTTCCTGGCTCCAAAGATTCCCACTAAGGTAGTCCTTCCTTACAGCTCCTCTTAAGTGAATGTACAGTGTGAGGTCTCGTTCTTGTCTCCAAGACAGAGGGAACTCAGGCTGTGTGTGCTGTGTCTTTGAGAGCAGGTAGAAACCACATTCAACTTCTTGGAGATTCGAGCGCTGAATTCTCACCCTGAGCACCAGGTGAATTTTTAAGCAATACTTAACGCTGCATGGACTCTGTATGCACTGAGTGTTACAGCTGCTTAGATGTGCAACAAAAATACTGCATCATTTCAGCCTTTATGACAGGACACCATAGGTTTATGAAAAGGTGCATTCTCTTGTTTAAGGAGTGTAAGAATTTCTCCCACTACAAAGAAAAGGATGGTACATTATAATTATGAGATGCAGTCATAATAATGACTTTAAATCTTGTATTTATTATTTTGCATCTCACAATTGACTTTTAAAGTCATTTCTATAACTTTGAATCTTACAAATTTGACTTTTAAACTATTTAATTTGACTGAACGTCACCTAAACCAGCGGGTCCCAACCTTTATTCCTTGACGACCCCCTTGCCTGTATCCAAAACAGCCAGGACCCCCAATCCTAACTAGACGTCGACCGATATTGTTTTTTTTATTGCCGGTGGAGATATGTAGGATACTTGTTAAGCCGATGGCCGATATGTATGCTGATTCTTATGGCCGATATCTAGACATTTTCCACCTTATTTTCATGCTAAAATGTCACTAATAACATCAGTTGATGGACAGTACGTCTGAAGCTGAATCAGTTTTTGAAGTCTGAATTTAACTAACTGTTAAATCTTAACTGTGCACGTCTCAGTGTTAAAGTCAGACCCCTAATAAAAGTTAATTTAGAGTGTTTATTATGCAGATGTTATTAGGGCTGCCCAAGGATGTGCCTGACTTTATCTGCTTTACTAAGGACAAATATCTGCCGATTTATAAAAAACGGTAAATATCGGCCCGATATATAGGTCTACCTACACTCCTACATTCACACATATTAAAAACTTTATACAGACAAACAGAGTTATAACTCTCTTACAGAGGTTTGATTATGCTAGTGGGTGTGTTGTTGGGATATTTTTAAATGTAACCTTTACAAATATAATAAAAAAATATAATTTTGATAACATCTTCAGCACAGACAAAACTGTGATGACCCCTACGGGTCCTGTGGAGACGCCAGGGTGGGAACCACATGACATTAAAACGCTTCAGACTTTGAAACCTAATAATGAAATTTCACATTATATATTCAAATCTCATATTTTTGACTTTGTATCTCCAAACTTAAATTTGACAGTCATAATAACGACTTTCAAGCAGACTTTGCCACACGTGTGATTTTCATGGCCACGTTTTTCTTTCTGGCGGTGGATATTGGCTTACTCTGAGTCATTTCTGCCGTTTTTTAACGTTTGCTTGAAAAATTAATTTGGCATTGGCTACAAGAGCTGAACAACTTTTAAGTGAAAGTTTTATTCATTCCTCCATCACTCGCTTTGATGTTGAGTTCATTTTTTGGCTCATCTCAGGAGGTGGTACTTCACCCAAAGACGTGAAAGAGCTGTTTTGACATGCAGCAGGAACCAAAGAGTGTTGCACAGCATGGAGTCTGTTTAAAGATTTATTACGTTTCCCTTGTAACATGCAAAATAAAAAAAATGTAAAATGTTGTGTTTTGTTGTGACAGGAAGGGAAATGAGAGACAGACTTTAGGTTTAAACAGGTGGAGGTTGGAGGAAGCTTTGGAATGAAGAGAATAAACAGATAATAACATGTTTTTCTCTTCAGGTCATCATCGACACTGACAAGTCCAGTTTCTCCCTGAGGTTTGAGTCACGTGAGCCTCTCAATCATGTCGTCAATCACATTAACTTCACTCTTTCTCGGATTTTCAACAACTCCATTTTTGCGTAAGTGTCGCCATCTTCCAATGAGTTGTCACATGCCTGCGCAGCGGTTGATAAATCAGAATTTAAAGACAGGTGACCTTTAGTTTGCACAACTATCAGAAGGATGGATGATGCCTCACAGTGCGTGCATGCATGTGTGTGTGTGTGTGTGTGTGTGTGTGTGTGTTTCTTTGATGCTGGCAGCCCGTCCATCTGCCACTCAGACAGCGACCTTTCGGAGGGCAGCAGGAAGTATTCGCCCAGCTCGGAGACGTCGGTGGAAACGCAGAGGGCCTGTGGTAAATGAGGCGTTCTTATCAAATGTTGGAATTTGCACACACGTGGAGTCGCATGCAGAGATGTGTGTACTCTGCTTGGCAGGCTCTAGAGGAAGTTGGCACACACGCGTCACAAATGCTCTCCCAGATGTTCTCTTTAGAGCTGCTGCATAAATGAAAGATTGATAATTTGGACGCATGTTTGCATTTTCCTCCCGTTTTTTCCCTTTATAGCTGAAGGAAGCAGCTGTTTGCATCGTCTCAGATTCCTTTTTGTCTTTTTTTTTCTTCTCTCTTGTGTTGTTTTTTCCCGTCTGCATCTCTCAGGAGGCTTTTCGGAGACCTACGCCGCTCTGTGCGACTATAATGGCATCAGCTGCAAGGAGGAAGTGCAGTGGGTAAGAGCTGTGGGACTGTGTCTGTGCCACTGTGAGAGCTTTTAGTGTTACATACTGTTATGGTACTGTGCACAAAAAGGCTCATGGGTAATATTGCTCCTAGGATGTGGACACTATATATCACTCCCAGGACAACCGAGAGTTTAACCTGCTGGATTTCAGCCACCTGGAGAGCAGGTCAGGAATTAAAGAGCAGCCCAACACCATCACCTCCAAATCAGAATGTCTTGTTGACCTGGTTTAGATGTTTTCCAGGGATTTGGCAGTGATTGTTGCATCGATGGCGTACAACACCTGGTTCACCAAGCTGTACTGCAAAGACCTTCGCATTGTATGTTTAAACACCCCATTTTAAAACTGATGAAACACTGATTTCACCTCAGAAATCTGATGTAAATGTGTTGTTGTTCTTTTCAATAAGGGGTCAGAGGTCACAGAGCAAGTCCTGCACACTATCAGCAAATCCTCCAGCCTTGAGGAGATCACCCTGGAGAACGTTGGGCTGAAATCGTGAGTTTTTAAATGCTTTGACTGGGTTTGTAGGATAAGGAGTTTAAACAATGTTTGCATTTATTAAGATTTAACAGTCTGTTTAGCTTAATGATGACCCATTCTAGCCGCATTAGGATCCACTTCAGCTTCCCAAAACCCATTTTAGGTCTTCGAAATGGACTTTTATGTCCTTGTTCTCCAAATATCTGGGGTGTGACTCAGTTTTTTAACTTGTTCAGGGAGTGGAGATTCATGAAAATAAATCTAACTAGATAAATTGCATTTCTTGCAGAAATGCGTTTGAATGCTGCGTCGCTGAAACCGATTGCCGAAGCTGCCGAATACCTGAACTGAAGCTGAAACTGAGCTTAATTGTCAAAAATAGCTGAAAGTAGTTTGAAAAAGTTTAAGCTTTCAGTGGATGTCTTTGTTTTTGCTGTAACTATAACAGTTGTTATAGATCAGAATCATGAAATTGCCCATGGTGGGATTTGAACGCAGGTCTGCTGCATGGGAAACCTCCAACTATCCCACTGAGCTAACACTCTGGCTGAAAAGCACCCATGGATGTCGTTATGTGAAGGTAAATGTGGGTCTTCCATGCTGTCCTTTGGACTGAATGAGGCAGAAGACAGGACTTGTCTGCTCGTTAGCGATTGTAGCAAAAGAACCGTTAGAGTTACAGCAAAAACAA
>SSNS01000170.1:284732-323969 GCA_006937985.1 Aphyosemion australe | reverse complement strand
GAGTCATACGAGAATAGTTAAACTTGTTCTGGGTTTGTTAAAAGTTGAATGAAGTCTCTAGGTTGAAGTATGTTGAAGTAGTTAAAGTTCAAAGAGCTGAATGGATTTTGTGAAAAATCTGAAGATTTGAAGGTTTTCCCATTCATTTCAATGGGCTGAAAAAGCGCAGAAAAAGCTGAATATCTCCTAAAATATTAAACGTATCAATACCAAAAGTCATACCCGGAATGACCTGAACGAGCTGAACGGTTTGATACCAAACTTGTTGAAATAGCTGAAAAATTGTTGAAGAAGAAGCGGTCCAAAAAAGTGTACGGAATACGGAAGAAGAAGAAGAAGAAGAAGAAGAATAATAAAGAGAAACAGGAAAACAATAGTTTGAATGCATACTGCATTCAAACTAATAAAGAGAAACAGGAAAACAATAGTTTGAATGCATACTGCATTCAAACTAATAATAATATTTATAATTTATTTTTAAAGAAACTGGGAATGGTACTAATGCAAATAGTACCTTAAGTTCCTAATCTGCTAAGACAAAATGCTTTATTGTATAAATGCACAAACTAATGTTGGCGTGAGAAGAATCTGTTTGCATAAGTCTTTATCTACAAATGTGTTTTTGGTTGTTATTTTGTTTTTAGTAATCCTGCAGCCCTCGCTTACAGAGATAATTACATTAACCTTTTCATGCAGAACACTCACGACAGCTAGCAGTAAATGAAAAGTTGTTTTTAAACACATTTCTTTCTTTCAAGCAATCAAATACAAAGCAAAACATAAACACCTGAGAGAAGTGATGCAGCAAAATATAAAACCTGTATTTTAGTCATTCATTTATTATTTATATAAATATATTTAATTATAGATTTTTTATAATTAATAGTTTATCATTTCTTATGGGAGTAAAACAGTTCAAGTGTAATTGTGATTGATTCAAAACTATAAAAATAGGTTCAAATTTTTATTGCAAAGTCCAAATTTGTATCATCCAGTGTAACTTTACTGATATTTCTACCTGAGCTGTAGCTCTCTCACCTGTTTCGCTAAAAGCTAATGTCAATGAAGAAATGTCTCACAGGTTCTTGCTAGTTTGGTCTGTTTCTGCTGCACTGCTACTAAACGGTATAGCACACTGATTAAATTGCATGTATTACTGTGATGTAAATCGTCCTTTTGTTTTTGTAATCTACATGGTATGAAATTGACAAAATCATGACAGAGTTACAAACAAAATAGGAGCATGGGTTATTTATTGCTTATGCACTAGCACCCTTAAGGATGACTGAGTGCAAAGCACATGAACATTTAACATGAGGACTGGCACCCGTCCTGCTGGAGGTCCAGTCATTTATTTTCAGTGAGACGTGGTCAGTGGGAGCTGGGACGGCTGGTTGGACAGCTGGAACAACGTCAGACGCTATAATTAGTTTTTTGCCTGAATCCAGCTGTTTTTGGGGTCACATTTTTGAAGCTTCCATCTACAAAATAAATACAAGATCTGTGTCCTGTAACTGGTTTTTGAGGGAACACTACAATCTTGTTCCATATAGACCTGTGGTGGGAAGGAAGTTTAACCCTTTCATGTCTGAACCTCAGACAGGATTTGTTTCCCTCAGGTGTTTTAAATTATCTTCAGGCAAGAAAAGTCAGTTTTATTTTTGTAAACATAAACCTTTGACACATGGGTCCATTTTGAATTTAAATATGTTTTGCAGTGTTTACAGTCCAATGTGGTGGTCAGTGTGTAAATACACCTGAACCACCCACACAAATCCATAAATACAGCGTTTGAGTAGCTGACCAATGTAGTGACCGCCATACATGACAGGGTTAAAAAATATTAAAATGCTATAATCCCTGTAAAATAAGAGATTAGCAACACATACATCAGAAACTGCTTTTGTTTTTGCTTTAGATTGTAAATCAGATAAAAAACCTTCAGATTAAGTTATGAGAATAGAATTTTTTAACATAAACTTCTGTACCTGTTCTCTACTTCTGTGTCTGTGCGTGGGTGTGTGTGTGTGTTTGTGTGTGTGTGTGTGTGTGTGCGTGCATAGCGATTTTCCACAGAAGATGTCAGCTGCTCTTTCAGAGAACCCTGCATCAGTCATTCACTCCATTAATTTGGCCCACAACTCTCTAGACAATCAAGGTATTAAGAAATCTAATAGTCTTTGTCTGATTTATTGTGATGGCTTTAGCTTTAAATGAGTAAATAAATAAAGGAGAAAACGCGTCACGGACTAATGACTAGTGGACTAAAATCTTACTTTAGGATATTCTTCTTTTTCATTGTGACGTTAGGCACAAGACAACAAGTTACATTAAGAAATGTCCTTAATTTAAATGATAGTCTGATAAATTAGGAGTGATGACAACATTTACAGCCATGGATGTAATTGTTGCTTCATAGCGTCTGATTTTAAATAATTTGTTATACATTTTTAATCATTTTTACATTTAGTTGTTTTTCTTTAATGGAAGGATACCAACAGTTTTATACACGTCTGTATCTACCTTGATGCTTATAAACATAAAACTGGGTCTTGTACGTTTGATTTGCTTCTCTTGTGCACGCTGCAGGTGTGTCCAACTTAATCCAGCAGGTGTGTCGTCTCACCAAAGGGCTCCGTCTTCTCAACCTGTCCAAGACGTCACTCACTTCTAAAGGTTTGTCCGACTCTGGTTCTTTGTCTGACTTCATCTGTTAAACATGTCAGCACCGTCTGCAGGATCTACCTCTGTATTTACGCTGAACGCTGAAAGAAAACAAGTTGTTTCACCTGCAGCTCAGGTTAGCTCATGCTGTGAGCAGGAGAAAGTAAAGCCTTCAGAGCTGCAGATAAGCCCCCCTCTGAGAGCGTCTTCTCATGTTTTGGCCCCGTTATGACTCCATATTGACTTCTGATGTCTCGCGCTGCCCTGCAGGCACCGGGCCTCCAGTTACCGTCTCATCTTACAACCTATTCAGCAGAGAATTTAAATATTACAGTGAATCACTCTGCTTCCCACAACATCCACTGATACCTGCTGCTCTGAGATCTGTATAAATAATGTAAGAAGTGATGAGAAAATTCCCCATCTCCTAATGTTGCTCTCTGTTGTTTTTATCTCTCTCTTTTCCATCTGGACCCGCGTGTCTGTCTCTCAGGCGTGGTGTCTCTCTCTCAGGCTCTCTGTTCCTGCGACGAATACTCCAACTCCCTCCTGCACCTGGACCTGAGCAAGAACCCCGGGGTCCTCTCGGGGGACGATGCCTCGGTCAGACAGAACAATCCATCTGGAAACAAGAACACTCACTGCTCCATTTTCACTCCTCTTTTTTCCCAGCCTAATGCGATGCCTCATCTGCTCTTCTGGCATTCTGTTTGCAGAACTTGTATCTCTTCTTGTCCCAGCCTAACTGCCTGGTCCACTTGGATCTGTCAGCGACAGACTGCTCCATTGACTCGGTGAGTATTAGCGTCTGCTTTTGTGGGAGCAAACTTTGATGTGTGGAGCTGAAGGGAAATGAGATTTTTTTTTTCTCGGCTCAGATTAACCGTTTCCACCCTGTTTCTTGTGCAGCTATTTGGGGCTCTTCTGAGGGGGTGTTGCGCTGATCTTTCCTTTCTGAATCTTTCCAAAAATACCTTCTCCCACAGGTTAGTCCTATTTTTAAGATTACCTAAACAATGATGGCCGCTTCAGATCCAACTCTGGAAACGTGCACTGTCCTCTCACCACATCTTTCCTCATGCATCATTTCATTTTTGTCATTTTTTTTAACGTGTTTGAATGTAGTTTTGTTTTCTCTTGTCTGTAGTGTAATCCCAGAAGTCTCTTGGTGAATATTTATAGATCCCTTCATCATTTGACCTCACTCTCAGCCGCTACTGCTGAAGCTGTAGTTCTCACTCATATTTATTCAACATCCCTCATTTCCTCATCTGTGTACTCACTTCCACCTTCCTGCTCTTTGATCCTTGTTTTTCTTTCTTAATTCAACAGGAAAGTGAAGGACACGCTGCCGTTGTTTCGTCAGTTCTTCAGCTCGGCCTTCAGCCTCACTCATGTCAGCCTCGCCTCTATGAAGCTGCCCCCTGATGTTCTCAGGTACTCGACACGTCGCCTTACATTTTCCTGTTTTGGCACACGCTCTTTTCATCCTAACTCCTCAGCTGAGAGAAGCAAAAAGGTCTGCGGAGCTGTGTCAGTCAGGTTTCTATTTCTCCTCCTTACTCAAATGCTTTTTTACCCCCAACAGGTCTCTTCTGACGGGATTGACCTCCAATCCTCATATCACAGATCTTCATCTGGACATCAGCGGCTGTGAGGTGAGAGCTGCTTTTGTCCATCTGGAGTGGATTTCAAAGCTGTTTTCCACTCAGACAGGAGAGTTTGAGCTGCACATTAGAAGAGGTCAGGACGGTGCAGGAGGTTTCGTGTGTTTAGGAGCGGTTACGTTTCAGTAAAGACTTTATTTCTTTCTGTAAAATGTGAAAAAGTCTGAGATGCCATTTGAGTTTTCCATTTAAAGTTCAACATGACTGAAAGGAAGCCTAGACCACTGACTGATGGCTGGTGCCTGAAGGCAAAGGTGGCCGTATTTTATGATTGATTCTAATTACGCTGTCAGAAAGTCTTTATTACACTAAGATCTTCAACGGATTAACTTTCCAAATGAACCCTGTCAGTGATGGCAACCACAGCCAACTGACCTTAGAAAACCCCAGAGTGATCTGACTGAGGAAGCTGAGGACTAGTTACACAGGGATGACACAAGGATAACACACACCTCACACAAACTGCTTTAACACTAGAACTCCCAAGACAGTCATTTTGAATGTTTTCATATTTTAAAATTCAATAACTTTAGTTAGATGGATCTCATGTTGTCCTGGCTTCCTGACTTTTCCTATCTATGTGTGCCCTTTATTTTTGCGTTATAATTTTCATAAAATAATGTATCAAAAAAAGAAATATGGTTGTTTCTTACTTTGTCTCCCAGAAGCCGTCCTCCTGACGGCTCTATTGTTTACATGGTAAAAATTTTCCCATGGATGACGGACAGCGTCACCATTGCTAAGCAACCAAATTTCCAGCTCACTCGCACGCGCTCACTCTCCGTTCATTCTCCGTGTAAAATAGCTGCTAAAGCAGCTTTTAGAAGAACGTTCTCAGTGAAACAAGCATTAGAAATGAAGCTGAGAGGGGAAGGCTGATGAAAACTGGTGGTCAGTAGGAAGTAGCATAGACTCTGACAGCAACGCAAAAGACGATATTTGAACCGTTTTGCTCCACAACGTCATCATCGGCCTGCATTTCATGGCCAAAAATGAAAGCCGTCTAACTGACTGTTCGTGGGAATTCTAGGGAAGTTAGAATTCTGTGAGTTCTAGGTTAACTCAATTGTACAGACACTGGAGCTAATATTACACGTGGTAGTAGCAGAGAGTCATTCACAACATATCTTGCAGTATCATGTGAGATTGTGTATTATGTTATTATCAAGGTTTGGCCAACTCCAACATTTCTCACCATTAAATGTTCTTACTTTAAAACTCAAGGCCTAGCATTCCTTAAGCTATTTAAAGCAGTTGCAACATATATTTTAATATTGAAAATGAATAGGATATGCAGTTTGAAACGTGCTCATCTGACAAAGTGGCTCTCGCAAAAAATCCCCTGAAAACAGCGCTTGAGTAAAGAGAATATTAGATTTAAATCCTGTCGAGGAGCCAGAAACGTTTGCTCGTTGGGAAAGTAAAAATCTACTTTGCTAACAGATTATTTGTCTGACACTAAACGTCAGCTGGACCCGTCACACGTACATGTGCACATTTTTGTTTTTAAACATTCACTGTGAGATGTACTCGCTCCCCTGTGTGACTTTTCATTTAATCTCACAGTTTCAGCAGCAATAAAACGTAGAGAAATAATTTATCAAGCGGGTTGTTAATAAGTTAAACTGTTTCCCATCTGAGCCTTCAGCTTTCAGCGTTGATCCAACTCTTGCAAACCCTAAGAAAACTGTAAAACACCACGAAACATTATAAAGCAGCAGATCACAAGCTAAGCAAAGCTAGAGTTATGAATTTGCCTCGGTGTGATAAAATAGAACAATACCCCAAAGACTGAAGCGAAAATGACTCTCATTCATGCCTGTGCACATGTTAGCTTTTCCCTTCTCTCTCTGCCTTCAGCTGAGATCTGCAGGAGCTGCAGTAATCCAGGAAATCTTCCCCAGGGTCTCCTCCGTCGCCACTCTGGATATCTCCGACAACGGTACCTGGACACGCTGTTAGAACACGTCCTGCTGTGACCTTGACTTTTTGTCCTGGTGTAGGAGAGGACTGAGTGGGCTGCTAATGGATCAAGCCACGCTGAACCCTGTGTGTGTGTGCGTGCGTGTGTGTGTGTGTGTGTGTGTGTGTGTGTGTGTGTGTGTGTTTTGGCAGGTCTCGACGCAGATTTGCTCACAGTGCTACCTGCCCTCTCAAGACACCCGTCCCTAAAGCACCTTCATCTGGGAAAGAACTTCAACATCAAAAGCAGGTGCTGCCAGCGCTCCACTTAACTCTGCGCCACAGTTATTTATGGATGCTGTGTGTTCGTGTGTGTGCTCACGCGTTTGTGTGTGTGTAAATAAAAACTTTTGTGATTTTTACCACATTTTTCGAAAGCTGCTGCCTTTGCTTGAGGCAGACGAGTCTCTAGCAGCCGGAAATCACACGTCTTTGTTCGTCTCTGTGTCTGCAGGGTTCTGGATGAAGTCCTACAGAAGTTGGTCCTGCTCATCCAGGAGGAGGAATGCGTGAGTGATCACACAGGAAAGGATAAAGATGACTCCAAATTTAGCTGCTCAGCTCTGTAAATCAGCTCATCCGTTGGTTTATTTGATCATGTCTGATATTAGATTGAGTACATTTATTAATAAAATAGAAGTTTATTGAAAGTCGGGTTTTTTTCCTGCGGTAAAGTACTAAACTAGATTTGTGAAAACATGATTTTTTCATTATGTTTGGCTGTAGACGTGTGACTGTGATGAATTATTTCTCTGCTTCTGTTGTGAACACAGTTTCTACATCACTTCTCACACACGTAGTAAATAATTCACACATGTAAAGTTATGTTGGCAAGCTGTCACATCGATATGCAGTAGATTTGACTCCAGCACTTCACCCTCTGCTGCTCTTTCTACTGCTTCCTCTGGGTTATTTTTTTACACATACATGATTTTTTTTTCACCACACTTGCTGCCTCTGCAGGCCCTGCAGTCTTTGTCTTTGTCCGACTCGCGCCTGCGCTCTCGGGGCACCATGCTGGTCAACGCTCTGGGCAGCAATGCCTGCCTGAGGAAAGTGGATCTGAGTGGAAACAATATGGATGACATTGGAGCCAAGATGCTCAGTAAAGCCTTGCAGATAAATACAACTCTCAGGTAAAAGACAGAATGTTTTAAAAATGTGGCCGTTTTTTTGTTTTATTTTAATTTTTTTGCAGTTTTTGCAGCATTTTGCAGGTTTGCGTTTTGTGCAACTCACACAACCTTGCTATGCAGGAGCGTGACATGGGATCGTAACAACACCTCTGCAGCAGGATTTCTTGATGTGGCTCGAGCACTTGAACAGTAAGAACAATATTATACAATTAGTTTTGTGCAGATGTGAGCTGTATTCTAAACATCATTTGTTCTGTGTAAATGCATTTATTTATTTGACCTCATTTAAAGTTTTAACATGAGGAGGCTGTTAGTTTTCCTCTGGTTAATAGTCCAGTCTCACCTTAAGGGTAATGATGACATGGCTGCACAGATTAAAGTGTTACTCACTAGTTACGGGGCACTGGACAGATATTTTGGGATGGTCTCTGTCCAGTGGGGGTGTTAACCTTCATTAACAGTGAAATTTGTAGCCCCTCCTCCTTAATTTCCCTTCTTAGTCTGATAATGTCTCCTTCAATAAGCTGACCCCTCCATCATGTTCTGCTCTCTCCTTTCTTAGTAATTTCACCTTGCAGTACATGCCTCTACCCCTAAGCGACATCAGCCAGGCGCACCGCAGCGCTCCTGAGAAGACAGAGCAGGCCCTGACAAAGGTTGGCATTAGTGGAACAATCACTGTCACAGAACATTTATCAACAATGCACCGGAAAGGGCATGTGGCTCCTTTTTAATTCTGACGGAAAGCAAAAGAAACAGACCCTTTTTCAAATATGGATCCTCTATTTCCTTACAGATAGATCAGAGTTTGGATGAAGAGTTACATAATTATGTTTAAATACTCCCAAAGTAGCCGTCAGGTGCAAATAAATAAACATTAAACCTGCAAACCCTTCAGTCATTCATTTGCATATTAGTATAAAACACAATGAGAGCCGTAAACAACATAAATTACAGTTTTTCACTCAAAGATGATTCTTATTTTAGACTTTAGGTTGAGATAATCTAATCTGACAAAAAGATAAGGAGAAATTAAAGGGCCACCGTCCCGTGTTTGGGATGACTCTCAGCTACTGCCAAATCAAACTCTGCATTAACATATGTGCATTTGACTGAGTTAAAGCCATATTTGTGTTTCAAATGTTAATTAAGCCTCTTTTATAAAACAATGCCACCAATGTGCCGCAAAGCTGAGTCAGCATCAGGGAGCGTTCGGTCATTTATAAGTGGCGGTAATGTGGCGCAGTCGTGTCCTTTTTACAAAAGAATACGCGATGCGGTCTCTGCGCTGCCACAGACTTCCCTTTAACTTGGACATAACTTGCTTCTTATTGCGATTGAAGCTGCGCTCCGTAAGTTTTTTAAAAAGCCGCTCCTAAAGGTGTCTGTCCTCCACAGTCCCTGAAGTCTCTGGCGACCTGAGCTCCAGCTCTAATGGAGAGAAGCTCCTGGAGCTCTGCATCGCTCCAGTTTATCATCGCTGCTGAATCTGTTTAAAAAACTGAAACGTATTCCCGTCTTTACTTTCATTTTCTATATAGTTGCCGGCTGGAGCTCGGCAGTAATTCCACATGTGATCACGACACCACCTTCTGTTGCGCTACGGTGAAATATGCATTCACAAGTCAGGCGTTGCGGCAATATTACTACCAAACGTGGCAGCATGAATGCTGCAGAATTCCTGCATTGCCATCTGCTGTTTTCTCTTTGACCCTTGTCACAATCATGATTGTTATTCTGTGGTCTTGTTTTCGTTCTCCTGCCTCAGATCCAGCGAGCTCTGGTCAGGAACAACCAGACGCAGCGTTTCTCTCAGCGTCAGGCTCTGCGGCTGCACCAAGGCTTGGTTACCAGCACTGCTGAACAGGTAACTCATCCTTCTACAGGTTTCCAGTTGTTTATGAGCACTTTTGCACCATAATCACCAACCCGCCTGTTTGTTTCCTAGGTGATGGAGCGCCTCTGTGTGCGCGTCCAGCAGCAGGTTTGTTTGTTACGTGGAGTCGGAGAGAAGGAGGAGATTCAGTCTGCAAAACAAGTGCTTAAAGAAGCCCGGAACTCCCGTGCTGTGAGTCAAATGAGCTGTAGGGATGTAGCATTTTGGGTTGTTATAATATGCCTGAATGGATTTTTTCTCCTCTTTGCTCCAAGCTCTATCCTTCTCTGTGTGAGCTGGCTCATGTTCTGTCTGTGGACGGGCCGGTTCGGCAGAGACTGGACTCTCTGGCCGGTGAACTTGCCAAAGCTGCAGATAAAGAGCTGCAGGTAGATCTAACAGCCTCCTTTCTCAGCGTGATCCCCAACAGATGACAGAGTTACTGATAACTGACATCCATCTCAGGTGATCGTCGACTCCATGGTGTCACTCTGCCGCGAGCTCTGCCCTTTATCTTCCTCTGCAGCCGAGAGATTAAGTCCTCCGCTGTCATCCGTCTCAGAGGGTGTGTCCATCCCGCGCTCTGCCATCCGCACCGCCCTGATGGAGAGAGCGGCGCAGGACATTCACAGAGCTTTGGAGTAAGAAAGGAAACTGAAAGTCTGAATTTGATAAACAAAGAATTGAGTCTCTGTTATTAAGCTTCTTCTCGTTTGGCTCTCCCTTTCCCTGAATGCAATCTCCTTTAGAGAAGTAAAGCTGTCTGTGGTGTCCTATCTCACCAACTCCATCGTGGACCAAATCCTGCAGGAGCTCTATGCCACCCATAAGACGCTGGTAAAAGCAAAGCTCTCACACAGTCAGAGGGTGTGAAAGAGACACAGATTGATTGAACGAGTGAGTGTCAAAAGGTTTAAGAGCGCCGTCTGTCTCAGACCCGGCAGGTGTCTCATCTTAAATGCTGGGAGGGGACGTGTGAAGACGGGACAGCTTGGACTTTTAACAGACACAGGGACTCTCTGGACATCACAGATGAAGAGCTCGGCGCCAGCATAGTGAGTGTGGACGTGTGTGTGTGTGTTTCAATCTCAGCCACCATCTAATGACATTCGTGTTTTTTCTTTCTTTTCCTGTGGTAGTTTTCATCTTTGTAACATTTCATGGTTTTGTTCCTTTTTTCCTTCAAGGAATGCTTTAAAATGATCTGATCAGCAGAATACCTGAGGCAGGTACATCCTGTCAAGCGCGTTTCCTTTACACAGCTTAAAACTCTTGACAGTTTCAGTCCATTCACCTTGTTTTATAGGTTTTTCCTGCAGCATCTCCATGTTTTGCAGGCAGATGAAGTTAATTTAAAAAGATTTAAAGGGTCTTGCTGATTTAAAACTGTTTCTCTTAAATTGTCTGCTGCCAAAGTGAATATGTTTCTTAGACAGCTGAGGGGAAAATAGATAAATATCATTCTTCCCACTCTGCCTCCAGCATTGGTTTTGTCTGAGTCAACTTCACTATAAATTTTTATCCTGAAAACACCAAGGCCTGCTTTTGTTTTGCTGTTTTTGTGCATCATTTGCTTCCACTGTCTGTTTCTACTCAGCGTCTGCTTTATAAAGCTAATGGGGCTATTCATATGCTCTTGCAAACACATTCATAAGATTTTGTTTGCATCTGTTTGCATTTATGTTCTCAGTACAATCTAAAGTGGACTTCTGTAACAAACATAAATGGTACAAAACATGACAGAAAGTGTAATGAAATGTGAATTAGCTCCAGGTCTTAATGGCTTCTGTAAGACCTGGTTCACATGGCAGGATAATCATGCAGATATTTGCCCCGATCCTCCTCTTCTGGCAATCTTAAGTATGTGCATGAAAACTGTATTGGCACTAAAGATAGTCTTATCATATATTCCTTCCGTGTGTGGTGTGTTACGAGTGCTGTTGTCTGCTCAGAAGCACTTTAGGACTGCTTGGATCATAAATTCAGGGTTGAAACATTCTGGATTGTCTGGGTTGGTTTTTCAGGAACAAAAGTGCTGTCTGTTGAATGTGACGTGTGACCAATCAAAAAGCAAGGTGACGGAAGCACGCTCCTTCTCCACCATGTTTGTTTACTCTGAAGTCACATTGGGTGTGGTAACGTGAGACGACGGTGGCAGAGGAGTTAAGTGCCCATCTTGACCCATCAGTCTGGTTCAAGGGGAAAAATCGATCTTAGGCCTAATTAATCGATTTTACAAAATGTATATGAAATCGATCCAAAATCGATTAAATTGATTTTTTTACCCAGCACAACACGTGAAAGCCCCATCTAGTGGACAGCTTTTGTTTTTGCGCATACATGTACAGTAGTTATCGTCCATTTATCGTTATCGAGGTGAACTCCTCAATATACCGTGATATTGATTTTCAGTCATATCGCCCAGCCCTATTGTAACTGGAAGGAATAGAGTCCTGTTCAGTTTGTTGCAGTCGTGTCCTTGGGCAAGACATGTTGTTTGCCAGTGCTCGGCATCAGTGCACCCCAGGACAGCTGTGGCTATGTTGTAGCTCATCACCACCAGCGTGTGAATGTGTGTGTGAATGCCCAGATGTGTTGTGAAGTGTCTTGGGGGGTTGTAGAACCCTAGTAGGTGCAATACAAATACAAACCATTTAACATTTACCATGGCAAGATTTCCTGTCTCAACATGAAATATCTGTAAGTGAAATAAGTTCATGTGTAGTCTGTAGTTTTGCCATGAGGCTGCACACCAAACAAACTGTAGGACCAAAACTGGTATAACCATAATTTTAGATTCACAACGTGTGGTCTCTCATGCTTTGAAAATCATCCGACAATTTAATTATCCTGCCATGTGAAGCGGGCCTATGATAATATCTGGATGTGATGCTTTATCTGCTGAATGTAAAGTAGCAACAAGAGATGTTACATCACTTTTTACCCTTTATTTGCAGATGCAACAATGTCTGACACTCATCACTGTGAAAAATGATGAATCACAATTTTTCCTGACATGCCCGCCCTATTTTTGTTAAGCTAATAGGGCATCTGATTTCTTCTTTTTTTGTCATAACTTTTTATTAGGAAGTCCACATAACATAGTACATTTTACTCTGTTAGGCAACTTTCCTGTTTATAATATAATATGAACATTAATCCATTCCCCAGTGTCCAGACATCAGTCCATCATACTGAGTTCTTCTTTTTTGAGGGTTTGTCAGAGATACAAGTGGCATCAGTTCTCAGAAATCATACAAATGAAGTCTAAATATGTCTCTCAAAAGTCATGTTTTTCTACAATCAGAAAACATTTGCACTAATGGAAAAAATAATAACATCAAATTTAAATGAAACAGTAATACCCCATTTAAATGTAGACAAACATCATAGGGACACTGTTTGGCAGCACATAATTAGGTTTTGGGTTTTAGACATAAGAAATTCTAATTGTTTCTGGCCTTTTTTATTTTCTGTAATAGTAATTTTAGATACCTGTTGTCCAAGTTGAAGTTGTTTTGTTTTTTACAAGGTTTCAGCAGAATCTTAATCATAAATGTATGCTGGTGAAGGTTCTCAGTCATCCAGGTCATGGTAATCCAAAGGGGTTCGAAAGGCGTTCAACTGGACTTCTTTGGTTTCTTGAAGACGTTTCACTTCTCATTCGAGGAGCTTTGTCAATTCTGACTGAAATGTGGGAGAGTCAGTACCCCTCCTCCCTACCTCCCGATGAGAGCTGCATTATAGGTGCTGGAAAGGTGAAACCAGCACCTATAATGCAGCTCTGAATTGTATTCCCAAACAGTTTCAGTCTAGTTCACACCCTCCTGCATCTAATCAATAAGACTCCCACACAATAGATGCTAACGACTCATCGGGAGGTAGGGAGGAGGGGTTTTCATAGGTAGTTTCTGCTCGTTAAAGGAACTAGAGGCAGGAAAAAAGAAACGATGCTCACGAGCGACGCGCCCGGCTCTGCGAGTAACTGCAGCCCAGCACGGGAGCGTGCACAGACGGCTATGTTACACAAACACAAAAATACCATTACCTGACCCTCTTCACACGCTCTCACGCCACACCTCCAATATCTCACGCTGAAAAGGCAACTCCCCGCCGCTCTCACGGACAATATTGCGGCGAAGCAATCCACGCTGCAGCCCTGATCACAGCTAATGCTACTACTGTAGCATGATCACAGCTAATGCTACTGCACGCTAGCTCTCTCTGAGTCATCGGTGAGGTCAGATCATTGTCATATCATCTCTAAACACAACCTATAATGTTTCTTACCTGCTCACTAGGAAATGAGCCATGGCAGCATCCTTTTTGAGTCCCAGATATAGTTGAAGCAGCCTCCATTCGTCAATCACGTATCCGATATAGATTCGGGTCCCTGCCTGTCTTTTACCATATTTGGTTTTTGACTCACGAGATGCCGCTGAATAAACTTCCTTTGTGCCACGCTTGGTCGTTTGCTGGTTGCAGTAGAATCCATTCCCACAGTTCTTCTTTTGGAGTTTGGCGGTTGGCAAGCAACTTAAGGTGCAATAGCGCCACCTACCGATCTGCAGTGTCGAACACATTTTCTTTCTGTTTTGAAGCTGTCGTGAACGCGCAAGCAGTGTCAATTGACGCCACATCCGTAGGGCAGCGCGGGAAATTCGTGACCGAACTGCAGCGCATTTTGCAGCAAACAGCCTGTTCAAGAAAATGGAACGATACATGGGTGGCCTCATTCTTTTTGGTTTATAACGCTTCATCACCCATTAGCTTTGAAAAAATGAACATACATGTTTAATTTTTTACAGATTTTTTAAAGATCCTGCCCCTAGTTCATTTAAGCAACAACAGACAGCTACAGTTTATAAGCTGGACTCCCATATTCCAGTCAGAATTGACGAAGCTCCTCGGATGAGAAGCGAAACGTCTTCAAGAAACCAAAGAAGTCCAACTGCATTCATTCGAACCCCTTTGGGTCATACATTTACTTAACCCTGAAATATTCATTAATATTTTGAAAATGTATTTTTTAAAACTGAACTACTTTTGATTTCATTCTGATAGAGCAGCCATGTAATACTCATTCTTATTGAATATCACTTTCAGTATCAACTCTTACACATCAAAACAAGCTGCTGTATTAGTTTGTTAATTAAACGATACCCCTGCTTGTTTACCAGATTGTTCATCTGAGGATCAGAGATAATTGGTTCAGTCCTAACAGAGCTGTCCCTCTGTGGTTTTAGCATCTGAAACATTATTCTGACTTTTGTTTTTTTCTGACAGGAACACTACAGTTAAAGGTCACAGGTTCTGAGAGGCTGCTGCTCCTCCACTGGAAACACTTTAACAAAGCTTGAATTGATGACGCTTTGTCAATTCAGTTGTGTCTTGGCCTTTAGAAGCTCAGGCTGATTGGAGTGATTGAAGCACACGTTGAATGTCAGCGTTTCAAAAGGCCTATAATTACAACCATGGAAGCTTTGACTGGCAATAAACAATCAAGTTGTATATAACGCATGATACACAGTGGGCTAATAATATAACCACTTCGGTCTCTGATGTGCGTCAGCTGTCACATCTTTTTTTCAATACAGCTAAATAAGTCATCATCTGGTTCATACTCTTGGATTTATAACATTTATATCCATTCACAGGCCTGATTCACGTCCAGATTGTCGTCTCAGAGTCTATTCTGTCATCTGTGTGCCACTTTAGCCTTACTTTTCTCATCTGCAGTCCAAGATCCTCCACTTAAGACTGCTATCTACCTGGCTGAAGAGCAGGAAGGCTGAGCTAAGCTAAAAAACAAAACATTATTCAGCAAACGTCTCCTCACTTTTAAAAGAGCAGCTCAATATCTACAAGACAGCAGTTACATGTGAGGAATATCTCAAGAATCTAACGTATTTTTTATAACCTTCATTCCAGTCCCATCTTGCACTTCCAGCATCTTTCTCAAACACCTGTGAAGATTTTTAAACCTATTTATTTGAATTGCTGAAAATACCACCATCCCTCTCTGCTCCCTCTCACTATGAATCCATCTATTTTTGTTAATTATTAGAAAGAAATGTAATTTTCATTACATAGATTAGCTGATGGTGTCCAAGTTATCCATGAACATCATACAAATCATTCCTAAACCTCATTTTAATGTGAATTTTGTCTTTTTGTCAGCATTTCCTCATCTCATGGGTGTAGCTGCTGTTCTTGGGTCCTAATTTGTTTTTTTCATGTGAACTTAATTACACTGATTTGACAATCTTCCTCTGACAAAAGCATTGATTGCCCTGAAAAAATGACATTAAGTGTTTTTTGTCGTCTTTTGTCCTCCCAGGACACGATAGCGATTAAGAAGCGCAGCTCCAGAACAAGAAGAATACGACCTGTCTCCACCAGACTGAGTGAGTCCTCCTTTCTCTCTGGCTCCATCCCTCTTTTCTGTTTGTTGTTTCAGCCCGTTAATGGCTGCTGTTTCTCTGATCCTTTTGCCCCTCTGTGTTGCCGTCAGGCCTGTGTGACGACTCCAGCTCCTCTCCACCTCCATCTGTGCCATCGTACTCGTCTCCGCTGCCCCACTCGGCATCCTGGGAGGGCCTGTCTGAGCTGCCCACACAGGGTCTGCCCCTCCACCATGTGACACGGGTTCGACCGAGGCCTCCGCGGAGGCACCGAGGCGCACACATCCCCGCTGAGACAGTAGGCCCGATCTTCTCCAAACTACTGAATCATTCATATATTCCAGCCTGCATTACTCCAGTCTTGATCTGTTTATCTATCTGTTCATAACTCATGTATCTCCTGATGTTTCTGCCTGCTGGCTGTGACTCCTGTCTTTTTCAAATGTAATCCATACAGTTGCAATTGGATTATGGAGTCTAAGTGACTGCACTGTGATCTATTTGTTTTATTGCACACATAACCTTAACAAATGAACCCCGCTCAAGTGACCTCCATAAAAAGTGTGTTTGCGTCTGTCTGCTCAGCACTGCAGTGAAAATGGAGGAATAAGCCCTCTGGATGATGGACTCCCAGATTTTTATTCCAAAAGAGTTCTGCCTGACAGGTGAGACCTCATATACAAGCATGTTAGCTGTAAAGGTTTATTAACAAAACACCTGAATTAAACAGGTTTGCTGATTTTAATAAGTTTCTTGAGTGGACTAGAGCTTTATCTGCATTTCTTTTTTTATTAATTTTTCACAGCTCATAGAAAATTAATAAAAACACCTAACTCATCACTCGCTATCACTATCATATGGGGCTGGACAATATTGATTCAGATTGACATCAGAGTATCTTGGGGCTGCATCACAATAAACAACCTGTATCCTGGTATTGTAAAAATTGCTGCTAGCCACTGAATTAATGTTTAATTAGTTTCTACCGTCTAATGCAGAAGTTAACCACAACTCTTGGATTTTGGTTCTCCAATCTTCATATCCTCAAGATAAAAAACAATACGCATTATTTAATTATAGTGCCATCTTCTAGCCAACTACAGAGATGGGCCCTAAATGGAATCTATAATTGTATGGGTCCTGCAAACCATATGGGATCCAACAGGTTTTGTCTGCAGTTTCCATGGTGGCCCCCCAGGCCACAAAGATTTTAATAGACCCATGTATGAGTCAAACCATCTGGGTCTCTCTGAAAACCCTTGTGGGGCCACCATGGCAGCTACAGACAGCGTTGCCGCCATATTGGATGGGTTCTTCACTCTCCAAACCCAACTAGAGCCAACGCAGAGTGAGCAACTATGCCCGTTGTTTGTGCAGCTACGGTTGCAACAACGACGTACTATTGAAAACAGATCACGTGGGATTACTATTGACTTTTCTAGCCTACCTGATGAGATTTTATATTTATTTATTTTGTTTAATCATATTTATATTTTATCATGCCATATTATATGTCTGATTTTGTGCAAAAGCATAATAAAATGTGTTTTTTAGCTGGGTAAGCGCCTTCCTCAGTAAAAATAAATGCACTGGGGGTGAATGGAGACCCATCCAAGATGGCGGCCCGCTGCCACGCCAGCTCCAATAGGCAGCATCAGTCCATGGGGCGTCTGATGTCTGTGGACTCATACGGTTTGCCCATATAGTTTCCATGTGGGGCCCACCTATGGATGGAAGTATGATTTAAAAACAGAAGGTGAATGATGATTTCACGAGTAGCATGCAGGACATTCCAAGCTTCTCCGAGTCTTTCAAGTCCAGTAAGGACGGTCCTTGTGTCTACGTCTTCCTGGTGCTAGGGTGGCACTTCCACGAGACCTCAATATCCCATAGTGAGACTCTTGAAGCTACTCATCAGTTATAATCATAAATCATAAGTTTATTTATCATAATTCAGGGTTCCTTTGATTCCTCTGCCTGGTGAGTTGAGTCTGAATAAATCTCACTGAGATGGCTGCTTATTTATTCAGAAGCTGACCTCTCTTATTCTACAGTCCATCATCTTTGCTCGCTTAAACAAAGATGTAAATGTTGTCACTGTTTAATGATTAGAGGCTGCTCGGAGGCATTTGGAGGGCTGGGTGACAAATCAGCGCTGGTAATTCAGTGACTGTTGATTAAATGAGCTGAGCTCTGCATGAATTAACGCTGCAAGGAGTTGGTGACTTTGTTAATTGTTGTAATTAGTTAACAGCTGTATAATAAGATCCAAAATTGGGAAATTAAATCATGCAAAAGGAGAAGTTAGTATTACGATTAAGAGTGAAAGTGTAATAAAAATGTGTTGTTTTTTTTTCAACTTGCAGCTCAACAGGTTAAATTAGTGATTATCTTTTCTTGCACTTATAAAATGTCCATAATACAAAGAGTGCACTTGAGCTTTATCATTGTGTACCAGGAGATGTAGCCTAGCAACGCTCAAATTGCAGCAGCAGGCCAAAGAAACAGGCGACCCAGATGGCTCTGATGAATTCTGTGACATCTTAACAGAAGGGGCTCACACGTGAATGAACAAGATGATTACGGCGAACCGGACTGTGTGTGTGTGTTACATTTGGTTCCTCTCACCTCTTTTAGTCAGCTCTCATCCCTGCACAAAGCACACTCACTGAGGAGGAAGAAGAGGAGAAACATGCTGGCCATCTTTGGTTTCCGAAAAAACCGCAGCCAGACTCTGTCCAATCAGGGGCCAGAGTCTGAAGCCGAGGTCTACGGGGACGGGTGCCACACCGTCGCCACGGCACCCACGGGGTTGGTGGATTCACAGAAACACACACACACAGTTTATTTTTAGAAAAAGGCATGTCCTTGGACATAAAACACAATGTCGGTGTAGTTGCACCAGATCACATGTTTAATTGAATGAACTCTACATCCTGATATTTTTTGATGATCATCTTTTCTTGGTTTTTATTGGAACCATCAACAGCCACGAGCTTCATAAATACTCAGCATAAACTGCTCTGAATCCTTGTCTTTTTGTTGTTGATTTAAGAAATAGCACATAGCTACCAAAGCAAGATCAGAGTGTTTACACAGGTGTGTCTGACAGCCGGCGGCTCCAATCTGGATCCAAATATCAACCAAGAGATTAGAAATAAACAGGCTTCATGTTAAACACACATTCAGATAGAAATTCATCAGAATATTATTGTCCTGTCCTTAAAGACGGCTTTGTTCATCATTTATCAATTAAATTATTATAATTCCCTGTTTCAGAACCGCATTGGAGAATGTCTACACACTCCTCCAGCCCCCACGCTCTGCTACCAGGGCCGGATCTCCCAGCGATGGGACTGATGGGAAAATGAGCGATCACCAGGGGAAGAGTACTCTTGTTCTGAGTCCACCCCCAGTACCGGGCATCCCTCACCCAGCCATGGGAGGAGGAAAACACCCCTTTTTTTTCCCTAGAGAGGTACACTGTGCTTCAGTAGTTGCATCAGTTTTCAAAAAGTTTTGATTCTAAGTTAGTTTTATCTTTTTATCTAATGTTTTGACAGATTTCTGAGGTGGACCCTGTCTTTGAACAACCGTTGGAGACAGACAAGTACTGGGCAGACGACAAGCAGAGAACGAGCGACGTGCTGCAGGCAGCTAACACTTGGATGCTGGAGGGCCGGCCGAGAGATCCGCACGCTGAGAGGCAGCGGTTTGATGATAGGTTGATAGGAATGGGTGAAAGACCAACTGACAGGTACTGGACAGAGAGCAGGCATCCAGACAGGCATATGGAGAGACAGTGGACTGTTGACAAGCACACCCAGCGGCAGATCGACAGAAAAATAGAAAAACAGTGGATGGGAGGCAGACAGATAGAAAGATCGTGGTCTGAGAACAGGCCCATGGACATGCAGGTAGACAATCAGGGGACCGAAAGCAGATGGAAGTTGGACAGACAAGTCCAGGCGCTTCATTTGGCTCAGAGGCCACTGCCACCATACCCGTCAGACAGAACGCCCTCGCCAAAACAGGAGAGTGACCCTCTGAAAAGTGTGGAGGCAGCAGCAGCCATAGAGTGGCATCCCCAGGAGTCACAGGGAGACAGGCACACGAGTCCTGATGCTGGCGGGGGCTCCACAGTGGGGCGGAGGAGCAGCGGAGACGCGGGAGGAGTTGTCCCTACATATCGACCCTGTGCATCAAAACCAGATCCACCGCCACAAAGCAGCAAACCAAACCTGTCCAAGCTGCGACAGAGACATCGACGCGAGAGCTCAGACACTCTACCAGGTACCAATCTGCACCTTTATGTTCATGTGCTGCTGGTCAGGAAGCAGATTTTAGTAAGTAATAAAATCATTACTGCAACCTTTGACACCAACATTGATCACAATCAGTTCTCTTTGTTCTTCTTGATGCAGAGGAGGAAGGAGATGAAGAGAGGGATCCAGGAAAATCAGAGAGGAGAGAAAGGAGACGTGACTCGGAGAGTCTGCCTCCTCCTATTCCTGAAAAGGTGAAATGAAAATAGCATATGTGTATTGGTTTTTTATTAGATTGAAAACAAAAAGTATTGTTAGGAACCTGTCCGAATACGTCTTTTAGTTTAACGCTACGCCGTGATTTCTCATTTTCATATACTGTGCCTCCCAGCCAAAGACCTCCGCCTATGTGACCTTTCCAAAAGAACCTGCCAATGAGAGGGAGTTACCTCCTCCTCCTGTTCCTCCTCCCGTCAACAAGCCGATACACGGGCTGCCAGACAGAGCTGCAAGTCAAGGTACCTGCACCGAAAGTAGTACTTAACAGAAAGAAGAGCTCACTTCTTTGTCTCCTGACATGAGAAATAATGCAGTTGTGCTGATGCGTGTTTGTGACTTATGCATGTGTTAGAAATTTTTATTATGGATTTTTTTTTTAGCCATTTTTGTTTTTTTCTGCATAAAAGTTATAAAAATAGACAGTCTTACCTGTACCACTTACTGAGCAGCTTCAGTTTGGGGAAACAGAGTTTTTACCCTTTTGACTTCTGGACTTAATAGTAAATCAGACTTTTTGGCCTGGCCTGTATTTGGTTAGCACCTTCTACAACCCCCCAAGGCACTTCACAACACAATCAGTTATCCACACATTCAGGTGATGAGCTACAATGTAGCCACAGCTGCCCTGGGGTGAGGCCTGTCATACACAGGCGCCACCGGTCCCTCTGACCACCACCAGCAGGCAAGGCGGGTTAAGTGTCTTCCCACAGCAGCAGCATTCTCTGGCGGGAGCCGGGATCGAACCTGTAACCTTCCGATTACTGGACAACCAGCTCTACCTCCTGCACCACTGCTGTCCTACTTAGACTTTTATTACCTCCTTTACGTTTGTTGGATCCTGCTACATCTCTCTTTAATATTCAGGATACCCATTAATAATAAGCCTTATTTTTATGAATGCCATAGGTGCCATTTACTATGAATATTTTGTTTGGTGTTTTCAGGTGAAGAAGGTCTGAGACCTCAGGCACCAGTAAAACCACAGAGGAACAGAAAAGCAATGTCCTGTGATGCAGGTAACATACTCACTTATTATTAACCGAAAACATTGCTGCTGTACAGCCTTGAGCTCTAAAAATAAATAAACAAAATTTTATCTGATGTAAAAGTTTAAATAAAAGCAGAAATTTGCAAACCACTTGAAGTATTAAAATAAAAAAAACGTATGTTAAAACAAGTGTCTTTTTTTAAATGAGTCTTCTCAGTCCAAATGTAATAACAATGGATTTGATTTATATAGGGGTTTCAAGGCATCCAAAGCACTGCCCTTTACTATTTTCTGGTTTTGAACCTTGAAAATAAATCAAGCATTGTGGAGCTGGGTGTTATATAAATATTTGTGCCTGGAACATGTGTTTTGTTGCTCTGTGTCTGGAGTGTCTTTATCTAACTGTTAATCTGTGTCTCCTGTCCTTCACTGAACTCAGGCACTGAACGAGAAAGCCCCAATAACCTTGAGAAGCCCCCAAATCGCAAACCCCCCGTGAAAAAACCTAGACTACCACAAAACAGAAATAAATCACTGGAAATGTCTGGTACACGTCTTTCTGTTTTTATCTGTGTGTGTGTGTGTGTGTGTGTGCACTGCTGTGGAAGAAAGTATTTGCCTCCTCACAGATTTATTCCGTTTTAGTCCTTGTCACATTTAAATGTTTGAGATCAACAAACAGATTTCAATATCAGACAAAGATGACCTGAGCAGTCAGACACTTTGGTGCTGGCGCGATGGTCTGTGGCTGCTTTGCTGCTTCACGACCTGGACAACAGGCTGTAACTGATGGAACCATCTCTACCTGAACATCCTGTAGGAGAATATCTGACCTTTGACCTCCAACAGGCCTTTCATGCTGGAAAACTCTTAAAGTGACTGAATCAAAACAATCCTGTGAAGAAGCGTGGGAAACACGACGTCCCCCCTCAGCGATGTGAAATACTCATTAGCCGTTATCTCAAACACTTGATTGCAGTTGTTGCTGCCAAGTTCTCCAACCAGCTATTAGGTTTAGAATGTAATTACTTTTTCACAATAAATAAATGAAATAATCATTAAAAACTGCATTTTGTATTTAATCATATTTTCGTCATCTATGGAAGTTTGTTTAATGGTCTGAAACATTTAAGTGTGACATAAAAGGATTAAAGCTGTTAGGGGATGAATGCTGTTTTTTCACAGCACATCCTAAGTGTAACAGACTGAGTCAGCTGATGTCAGTTATGATAAACTGTACTTTGTGCTTCTGTAACAGCTATAAATGGGACTGAAAACATCTGACAGCTGAACATAATTCATCTTAAGTGAGGATGTTTATGTTCTCTCTCACAGACAGCTTCAACTCAGCGCCTGGACCTGGTGACCTGTTGTGATGGCTGAAGGTCTCAGCTGTTAACCACGACAGTGGTGGAGAATGTTAATCCAGTGAGAAGACAAAGATCGCTGAATGGAAATCCAGAGAGGCGTCAGTCATCCGTTTGTGTTCGAACACTCTCATGGCTCCCTCTTCATCTCAACTCTTTGTTTTCCTCTCACATGAAGCAAACCCGTTCAGCTCTTTTCGTGGTCATAGTTTTTATCAGTATTTGCTACTTTAGAAGGTGATCATTGTTGTGCGTGTCGCAGGACAGTGGGCCGAGCGCCCGAGCATTGTGACTTAGCTAGGCAGAGGAAAAAGCTGTCTTTATTAGAATGTGTTTTCTTGAATTTGCAACGCATTTGATCGCTTATACAGTTGACTGCCTTGATTGACACTTGAAAATTAGTTGCTTCTTAAATAGGTACTGATGATTTATATCTAGTTTTGCTTTCAGGAAAGGTAATATATTTTATAGAGAAAATAAATATTATGTATGAGCACCCTTAATGTATGAATTATACACAAATAAAAAAAGTAATCTCCTTTGAATGCATTTTTTTTATTTAATTACTGCTGTATACGTACTTCTAAACCTAATTTACTAAGTCATTCCCTTTAAATCCAGTATAATTCTGTTGATTTATTTTGCACCATCTATGTGTTTAAGAAATACAAGCAAGCACTGGGTGACAGTGGAAAGGAAAAGCTCTTTTAAACAAGAAATCTGCTAAACTAGACTATGGGTGAAAGAAATGAAAATGACACTTGGCTACTAAAACCTGCAAGGAAAAAAATAAAAAAGATGAACGTTACGACAACAAAGGAAAATACTTGCATCAGAAGAAAAGGAGCTTTCACACTTGAAGTAGTGTGCTCTGCACTCACCTCAAGGGTAGAGCCCAGAGCAGGGAAAAGTCGACCCTGCTGTCTGGGTTTGGTGGCAAAATATACTGAGGAAATAGTTTGTGTTATTCCCCCAGGATCTTGCCTTCATCTGTCAGAAAATTGCATTTATCAATGAAGAAGAGGAGCTACAAAGGGCATACGTGTGTTTTCATAATATCCTGGAAGTTGAGACATTTTAGGCTCTTTGTGGAGAAGCCACACTAATACTCATGAAAATAAACAGACTGCTAAACATCAAAGAGATCAGTACACAATGATTGGTGGACACATGAACTATTTGTGTTTAACTATTTGTTTTGTTTTAACTTGAGTGCATCAGCTCAGTGCAGGGCAGCTCCACTTGGCTGTCATGCTACATATACATGTAAACGGGTCTGAAAGTGTTGTAGCGCTTTGAATGAGAAGGGCCCCTCAATAGAAGGTTCCCAGAGCATCAAGTCCCTCACCTGCATAACTAATGGCATGAGCAACTCAACACAGCCGCAATTATTTTATAATAAAGGGAGGTTTTAGGCTGGATTTACATTAAATCTCTGCCTCTCTAACTGAAATTAGAAGCCAGTCAAACAATAAAAAAGCTCTGCCTCCTGCTTTTAGAAACTCTACGAACAACAGGCCAGATTACAGTCTAAGAACAAAACTCCCCAAATAAAGAAGTGTAACATGTTTACAAGATGTTGATTGATCATTAAGAACTTTACAGATCAAAGTCATTTCAAATGACATTATGGATTTTACCAGTGGAGTAAAAACAACAGAAGAAATCTGGTCATTCATCCCAGTCTCATCAGATCTCTGGTTTGTACATAACACATTATAAAATACTACTGAGTAATGGGATCTTATACGCATAGTCAGTGGTTTATCTCAGCAGCTGTTTGTACATTAAAAGGGACGTAAATGATAATGATCCGCACTTGTATAGCGGAGTCAGAGGACTCCAAAGCGCTTTACACTACAGTGTATCATTCATCCATTCACACACACACATTCACACACAGGTAATGATGAGCTACAGTGTAGCCACAGCTGCCCTGGGGCACACTGACAGAGGCGAGTCTGCCAAACACGTGCACCAACAGCCCCTCCGACCACCACCAGCAGGCAACATGGGTTAAGTGTCTTGCCCAAGGACACAACAACAGCGACAGACTGAGAGGGATGCAAACCTGCAACCTTCCGATTGCAAGGCAGCCACTTAACCCCTCTGCCACCATTGCCCTAAATGCTTATACGCATTCATTCTGAGCTACTCTGAACCACTCATTCGTGAGTCGAGGGGAACTGGTGCTTCTCTCCACTGGGCCAGAGGCGGGGGACACCCTGGACAGGTCCCTAGTCCATCACAAGTCACATATAGACAGACAAGACATAGAGCCATTGAGAAAGTTTAAAGTCACCACTTAATTTACATGTTTTTGGTCTGTGGGAGAAAACCAAAGGACCAAGAGAAAACCCACACATGCACTGGGGAGAAAATGTAAATTAACCTGCTGTTTTTGCAGACAAAAGTGCTACAGACTGTCTAAAGAATTTAGATTAGATTAGTAATAATGCTCAGTCAACAGTACTCCTCATTCAACTTACTGCTGCCCTCAAGTGGAGACAAAGTTGTAATTACATGAAACTGAATTAATAACAGGATAATTATAATTGCTGTTAATTAGTGAAATGATTTGAAATTAACTCACTGTGATCATGCAAAGAGATCTCCTTAACCTGATCAGACAGCCTCCGGGTTTCACTGCAACAGGCACCCGACTGCCTCCTTTGATTTCCATGATCACAGGTGGATGCTAAATTTACATCTTGACTCCAGAAATGTCCTCTCTGGTTGGCATGGCAACATCATACAGTTCATTACAAGCAAAAGAATGTGAAACAGCAGGGGGCGACTGATCCCAACAGATGGAGCAATCACAAATACACAAACCAAGCAGAGAGGCAGGCTCGCAGGTTGTCATTAGCAACGGTGCTGACCTTTTTTTTTCTAAAGATGCTATTATGAGTCAGATACAAGTTAGAAGGCAGTGAGGAAATCTTTGTTTGCAGTTTGTTCAAATGGAGATGAAAGTGCTGTGCTTTTTGAGTCACTGATTTTTAATGAGCAGGAAATAAAAATTTCAATGTTAGGTTAAGAAATATGTTTTTTTTAGTTTGTTTATCATTTCTATCTGTTTAAAAAGCCCTGCATACGTTATCTTTAATTGATTTTGTTCATTGCAGAGTTATAATTAACATTTTCCAGATGAATTCAGGTCTATTTTCCAGTCCTAAATCTTCTCCAAGTTCAGTCTGCTCTGCCTGACAAGGCGCGAGTCTCTCCTGAAGCAGTTTACATCTCAAACTTTGATTTAAGGTGAGATTAGAGACATTGGTACTGGCAGGCTGACTATATGACTTCATAACAGGGCTGTGATTTATGACCCAGGTTTGCTTTGAATTTTAAACCCACTCTGCTTCAAATGTGATATAAAATCCTCATATTCCTAAATGAACCCTATGATTCATAACTTATGAGGAAATGTGTGCAGCTATGAGAAGGAAAGGTCAAAACAGATAGATAAAAAAAATGATCAAAATACAATTTTGATGGCTTCTTTCATACTTTTACGATCATATTTGTTGACTAAAAGCAATTTTCCAGCACCTGACGCTACAGGTCAAAGATTGATGGCTCTAAAGTTCAAGTTGCACCCAGAGAAGTTTTTTTCTACATTCTCACACCTGAACTCTGAAGTCAAACACTCAGTAAGTGTCATTTTGTGTTATCAAGGCCAAATCGCCCTGTGTTCTTTGCAGCTGGTGTGAGGACACATCACACCGCACACATGAGGCATCTGAACACATCCTACTCCTCTCATCATTCTTCTGCTTGTTACCAAGCAACATGATCGCATAAAGGCCGAGGGAAGAGAGGAGCAAGAGAACGAACGTGTGGGAAGACAAGAAAAAGATGCATGAACATAAAAGGATGCAGGCAGTCCAAAGAAATAGGGATAATTGTACTCCCCCACCACCACTACCCCTTTCACTCAAACTCTTCACACTTTCCTCCTAGTTCCTGGAGGTTCTAGACCTTGCACCAAACACATTTGTGGTCTCCTGTTTGGATGTAGAATAAAATCTCTGAACCAGGGACCTATAGATGCTGTGCTTAAATTACTAGAATGAGTTTAACGTCGACCTCTATGCAGTCACAGCTGTGGTTACGCGGCAAATGACTCATGAAAGTGAGCAATGATGAGAAGCAGCTTTATTTAATGTAATAACAGCCACGTTTACAAAAGGTCACATGTGAGCTGCTCTGCAAGGTTGTCATGGGAACTGTTTCCCTGATGGGCGACAGCGACCGCTGCCTTTGGAGTCACCTTTTGGCCCAGTTGCCTGTTTGTTGAATGCAGCTCCTCAAACAACACCGGTCCCTGATTTGCAGCAGCCAGGAAGTTCAGCACCACCTGCACAGCCAGAGTAACTGACAATTAAAGTAAATCTATCGTGTAATTACAGTTAGGATGATTTGTATTTGGCATAATCTTTGCAAATAATGCAGCTGATGATTAAAAAAGCGTCATAATTATGTGTAAAAATGATTTCTGCATATATCACGTTCAGCAAACGTCTATAAAAAGGACAGCTGAGCTGTGAGCAGAACATCAAATGAAATCATTTTATATTATGCAGATGATGTCACTGATTTACAAAATAAAAAGTTAGATAAGAGGTATTTTGTCTAATAAAATAACATGATATCAACGTGAGTGCATAGCACCATGTTGCATTGTGTTATATATGCACCACTTCATATTGTATTCAATTGCATCAGGGTTTAGCAAAAAAATAAATAAAAAAAATATAAAACACAATATGATGCTGTACAATAAAATTAAATGAGATAGAGGAAGACGATACAGTCTGATGATACACAATGCATAATTTAACATCATACAATGAGATACAATAAATTGTGACATGCTGCAGTGAACTGGGCAAGAGTCTGGGGACACCCTGGACAGGTGTGAGTCCATCAGGGACAGAGACAATCATGACAGACAAACATTCTAACTCTCCCACATAGGGAAAATGTAGTCAGTTAGCTTGCATGTCTTTGGCCTGTGGGAGGAAACCAGAGTACCAGAGAAGCAGGAAAAAAAACTCACGCATGCATGAGGAGAATATGCAAACCCTGCACAGAAAGGCCATAGCCGGGTTTTGAACCCAAAACCTACTTGCAACAAGGCAACAGTGCTACCAACAGCAACATTTCAGATCGTATTCTATCAAACTGTATTTTATCATTTTGCATCACATCATAGTGTAATTTGCATCATACAGTATCATATTGTATTGCATTAGCTTAAGTCCACTATCATAGAAACCTGCAAAAGCAACCTTAGACTCAAACTTGATAAGCATCAAGGCTGGTTCGATGAGAATGACATTAAGCAGCAATTGCTTCTGAACAGGGACACCAGTCCTGGAATGAGACCCTTCGCCAAATCCCTCAACAGCCTGTAGATGACAGTATGGGAGCGCCACCCAGCCTGGAAGAGGTGCAGACAGTAGAACAACAAGCTTGCTGGACATGATGACATCTCAACAGAAAACCTAAGGATAGCAGACCAGGTCTCCTAAAGTATGGAAAATGTTTGAGTGTTCTGTGTCAAATGCAGGAAATTCTTCAGGAAAATCAATCAACCACCATGGCCATCATAACCCTTACCAAAGCCTCTGACGCTGTGAACCATCCCTCAGAGTGATTTTGTTCAGCCCCTGAATGGCCCCACATCTCTAGGATGGTGGAATGTTGTCACTCCAGTAGGATGTTGATGTAGATCCACATTTTCTAACATATTCATATTTTTATTTCGATATCTATTTGGACAAATAAAAGTAAAAAAAAAAAGACCATAAAATGATTTTTGCATTTTTCATATATAAAAAGATATTTTGTCACCTTTTGTTTGACAATTTTTGCCCTTGTCTTGAAATGTTTGGACACCTTGCAGAAGGTAGAGGCTAGAACAAAGAATGATGGTCTACCAAGCCGTAGTGCTGCCTATACCCTCCTGTGTGAATCAGAAGCCTGGATCACATCTCAGGCACTTGAAAGTACTAGACGCACACCACCAGCTGGGAGGAGAGGAGCACAAACACTACTGTCCTGAAGGATGCTTACATTCCCACCACCGCTGTCCTGATTGTCCAACATTAGCTCAGGTGGACTGGTCATCATCATGCTTGACTCCCACCTCCCAAAACAAGCCATGCACTCCACTTGGAGAAGGTACCAGAGGTATGAGGACAAGATCATAACAAACATCATACTGCTCCACATAGACCTTATGAACACAGAGAGACCTGATGAACCCTTGTCCAGGAGGGTGCTGCTGTGTACATTAAGGTCCACTGCAATGCTAGCAAAGACAAACATAAACTTCAAAAGGAGAGAACTGCCGTTAAAAGATCCAGCTGTCCACTGCACTGAAATGCGTCTCCAGAATCAGTCTAGTCAGTGATCAAAGGACATGCAGGGAGCAAGCAGGACAGTTATACCTGTCCACAAATGTCCGTCAGTGATAACGAGGAGTGTATTTTATCATATTATTTTGCAGGTTATCTTTTACCAGTCTGGATTTAGGATTGAATCTCCTCCTCTAAACACAGAATCTTTCAGACTGATGACCAGAGACTCGAAGATCCACATTTAAAGAATCACATTTCCTATATGAATTTAAAAATTCACAAAAACTGACTTGATTTTTTTTTTTTTGAGTTTCTGAAAGAATGTTCTTTTCTTGATTATGCAGATTTTTTTAGACATAAGTATTTTCTAAGCTGAACTAGCATAATCATGCATTTGTTGATCATTTTTATAATTTATGTAAAAATATTTCAGTGTCAAATAAATTGTCCCAGGTTGTAATTTTCTTTCTTGCATGTTCTTCTGCAGGATAAAAACCCATGCAGACATGGAGAGAACATGTAAACTGTTTTAAGAAGAGTGAGGGTGGTGAGCCATGCTTCAGTGCTCTATGCTGGATCAACCTTAGGAGTGGACGAACATCTGACTGCATGGATCATCAACTACCTCACCAACAGGCTGCACAACTGTACATCTGAGGTGGTTGTGTGCAGTACTGGAGCTCCGCAGGGTACAGTGCTCTCACCCTTTCTCTTCACCTTCTACACCTCGGACTTCACCTACAGCACCAGCAGATGCTGGTATCATCCTGGTACACAATAACACCAATGCAATATTCATGTGTTCTATACTTGTGCAATACCGGATTCAGATTGTTGTCTGTGTCTCTTACAGTATGCTGCATAGTTCTGGTACCAAGTCTGTTTTTATCTTTTATTTGTGTTTTTTTTTAGTGATCTAAGATTTGTGTTACACAGGAAGCACACAGCCTGCTGTTGAACCTGTGAACTTGCTGCAAAGCACCAGTGCCGGCCAGTTACTCCTCTGTTCAGTCCCAGTTAATGGTTACACTTTAATGCAACATATTTGGGCAAAACATCTAAATATCTAAATGCTTACTGATGAAACATGAACAATCTATTAAATGTTTAAGCTTTTTTTGTTTTTCACCTGCTCAGAGCAGATTTAATCCACACAGAGACGGTCTTTCTGTTGCATTGTTACCATTTTATAATTTATGGCACAACAGGCTGCATCCGGCTCAGGCAACATAGCAGATAGGGAGAAAGACAAGTATTATATCTTATTATGATTTTTTTATCTTAGTTTTTATTTTAGCTTTTTAATTTTTAAATGTTTTAAATTTTGTAATTTGATCTTTTTTTTTATTTTAAATTGTGCTTGTGAAGTTTTAATCTAGAAAGGCACTTCACACACAAAAATTTGTTCTTCTATCTTCAAATGACATTTACAATAGAGGTATAAAAAAATGAGTGATAAAGAATAACAACAATAATGGAAACAACACAAGAAGGATAAAACAATGCTAAACTATAAAAAAGGAGAAATTATTCTGCTCAAAATCCTCACTCTGTCCAGATCAGCACCACCATATTTAGCCTCACTTGTGACCCGTTACGTCCCTGCAAGACCTCTACGCTCGGTTCAAAGTGACCTGTTGGTTCGGTCAAAACACAAGTCTAGGGATGATCGTGCTTTGTCAGTTATAGGTCCTCGGCTCTGGAACCAACGTCCATCAGAGATAAAACAGTCTCTGTTCATTTTTAAAGACAGACTTAAGCTCTATTTTAGATCCGTTTGCTAGTTTTATTAATGTTTTTAGTGTTTTTTCTGATTGCTCTTTGGTCTTATTGCTTTTAATTTTTTTTTTGTTTTTTTAGTGTTTTATGCTTTTATTTTATTTTTATTTTTATTTATCACTTTATTTGATTAGGACAGTGCATGTTAATAAATATACATGAAAATAAAAACATGAATGTAAACACACCAGATTATAGCCAAGGGCTAATTTCCATCTGTAGTCCCAATGGGCCAGGTCACACATGGGTCCAAGAAGTCAATTACACAAGGATAAAAACATGTACAATAAAAACAATGCATTTCATTACAATTAACAATGCATTAGACAGTGCATTTAACACATTCACACACACACACATACATACAATTCAGTCTCCCTAAAAGGTAATTCAAAACATTCAAATTAAAAGTGATGCCTCCCCTACAGATGAGCACACTCTTGACTTGTCCATAATCAGGGTTTGACCTGTGCCTTAAAGGAGCTGAATGTTGAGCACTCTCTCATAGTTTGTGGGAGTGTATTCCACAGATGGCCGCCTTGGACAGATAAAACATTCTGCCCAAAGGTTGTCTGTCTGCGGGGTTTAATCAAATCTCCTCGGGTTGTAGCTCGCGTGGTCCTGTCTAAATATTTTTTACCACATTGTTTGCTTTTATACTGTTTTTACAAATCTCTGTGCTATGTGCACCACCTTGGGCCTCCCTGGCTGGGGGTGGGAAGAGGCTTTATAAATAAACAATTTAATTGAATATACATTTATATACCCAGGCATACAGAAACTAGCAATAAGCAAGACAGCTTGTTTGTTATTAACAACAATAATAAGTGATAAAATATTAAATGTTAAAGTTAAAAGTGTAAAGTTTAAAACTGTCTATAGCACAAATGATTTTTATTAAGAATGTCATCAAATTGCATACACAATTAGCTGCATAAGGGATTCTCATGAATATTAAACAGAATATATTAAAACAATAAGCAGCTAACTTATTTACAAACCTTCAAACAAACCATCAGTATGTTTATTTTAGACCAAAATAATGTTTAGCAGTAGAGTGAATATATACAGGGATAAAAGTGTAAAAGGCACATTGGGGTCTTGACTGAGACATATAGTTTCTGTGCTTCGGCGTCATGATTAGGTAATCATTTCTCAGCAGGAACATTTGTGTCCTTCATGTCCTCGGAGCACTCTGACTGTGAGTTGACACATTACTGTAATATCAGCTGGATGCCCGGAAGCTGTTCCTGTTGGGTATGATTGGTCTAGATTAGTGTAATCAGAAACAAATGTTACCTGCTGAGAGGCGTGATCGATGTTTTATTGCAGTTTACTGAAATATTCTATATTAACTCAGCCCCGAGGAACAACACTTGTCATTTAACTTCCTTCTAGCTTTTCTAATCCCGGTGTTGTTGTAACAGGCCTGTAATCTATCACTTCAGCTCCTAAGCCTCAACCTGCCCGCTTAAATCTGACTTTGAGCCTTTTTGTGTAGCTGCAAGATTAAACATTTCATAGTCTTAAGCTATTGACTGGCTTTTATTGATTTTCATGCCAGACTATCTTACTCATGACAGGGTTGTTTGTGTGTCTGTGTGTGTATGCGCGCACATGTGTGTGTTTACTTGTGTTGTCCACACGTGGAGTCTCATTGGGTGTGCGTGTATGTGTGTGTGGACTTATCAGGCTAGTCATGGGATTAGCACTGATTCTCCCCCAGAAACTAGTGTCAGATTAACAGATACCCATGCCTACATAAACCGTCTGTATTATACACATAAGCTGTCAGTACTCCTGCTATTACCTCACCCACCCCAGCTTCCACCGTCTATCCCCACACACACACACACACACCACCACCACCGATCAATAGCCTTATCACAATCATTTATTTCATTTTCCTTCATTCACTTCTGTTCTCACTAAAGTTTAAATTCTCTGAAGAGAATGGCTATTTATTAGGATGTCATTTGTGTAAAATGTAAAACTGGGATTATGAATTTTGTTTTTGCACACACAATATATTAAATGGTCTAAAGTTGTTTTTCTTTTGCAGCAGGTACCAGATTTAGAACATTTTTCTCGTACTGCAACATTTGTTGCTGGATAGCTCTAACTCTTGTGGTTTTTAAAGGTGGAATATCATGTCAGATCGAATAAAAACACACGAGGAGAGATAGAAATCTGGGATGGCAGCAGACAGGGAGACTGAGACTTGCTTGAGAAGGAGGTGGAGGAAGAGAGGGATGAAGGGATTATAGTGGTCAATACTTTGGCTGCTCTCCCAGACTGAGAGATGACACTAAATCTGTTAATTCACTCCCCCTCCTCACCCCCACCTCCCCCCTCACTCATGGTGCTGATTCTTCTCTCTCCTTCTGTATCCTCTTGCAGGATTACAATATTTTTACTGTCATTCTCACTGTGACACAAACAAGTAGATAATCTGTCAAATGTATTGATGTCTTTAATTGTGTGTGTGTGTGTGTGTGTGTGTGTGTGTGTGTGTGTGTGTGTGTGTGTGTGTGTGTGTGTGTGTGTGTTGGGTGTGGGGTATCTGAGACATTCCAGTATTTAGACTTAGCTGCTGTCTGAAAGTAAATGGGACATGATTTAGAAAATAACCAGATTTTGTTTTTGCTTTTTTATTTAACTTTGAATTGTTTTACATTTCATGAATTGATGCCTATGCCGTTAAAGCTGTTATAGCAAATTTGGAAAACAAATTAACATTTTTTTCATGCATCTTAACAACATTCTAACATACATAGTATAGCTATAAATATATTGTGGAGATAAAAAAAAGTGGTTCTCTTGCATTTGTCTAAAAACCTCTGCCTGTAACACGTTTCGGACTAAAGCAGCTATTGGACCATCCGGCGGTTGGTCTGGCTGAATCGTTGCACTTCCACACTTCCATGGATCCTCCATTCATTACACACTCACATATTTAGCAGCAGAACACCACTGGTGTGAGAGGTTCTCCGCTCAATATTATCAGAGAAGGAGAAACAGCCGGCTGCTACCACTTCAACTTTAGGACAAACTACCAGAGTCCCAAAAAGAAAAACACAATTTGAAGTCACAGACAACAAAAAGACGTTTGGACCTAGAAAACGGTGACTGGTGTTTAGCGCTATCTCGTTTCCTCTGGTAATGTGGGTTTCTAGTTCTGGTGGATGTGGAGCCAGGGAAGACCCGGGGGGAGGGGTGAGTGTGCCGTGACCGTTCAAATCCTAGCTTGTTTACAGACTCACTAAAACAGCTTTAAATAACATTTAACACCTGCAATGTGTTCCAGTGTCTACCCATTCAGTTTAGTTGTATTTTACATATTATCTTATAATAGCAAGTTTAATGTTTGTGAGTGTTGGTGTGCCCACGCATCATGCTGTATCATGGACGCTCATGTGTGTGTAGGTTAATGGACTCTAAAACTGCATAATCTTGTCTTTGACAAACCTCCCACACAGAGCACTGTCATGTTTTATTCTGATATGTGGAATTATTGGTGTTTTAGGCTCTATGTAAGCCCTCAACACTTCTTTTTTTAACTTATGTCTTTTAAACATTTCATATGGACCTACTTTTGTGTCTTAAATAAAGTGAACTACTACTACCAGTAGTTAAATATTTTTTAGGCTGAAGGAAAATTATATATCTTCTCTTATTCCTGACATTTCTGTGTGTGTGCATGTGTGTGCGTGTGCATGTCTGTGTGTGTGTGTGTGTAAAGAGTGAAGAAGAGTGGGGGGCAGAGGGAGAGGGCCCCTTGTGAGGTGAGACGTGTAAGCCTGCTGCTTGTAGCAGAGTTAGTTGGGATTAGGACATGTATCTGTGGGATAAGGCCGGGTTGGTGGGACCCTACAGGCCTCCAGCTCACACCATCTGTCCAAACAGCACCAACCTGCCTTGTTCTCAGTCACTCTCTCATTCCCAACCTCCTGCCTGTATGCAGTCTCTCAATTACGGCTACTTTTAGTCATCATTCAGTCCCTGATTAACGTTTTTAGAACCACCAACTCATATTTGAGGAGTTTCCCCCATGGCTCATGTCAGATGACCTCACAAGGCCTTAAGATCCCCTCAGAGGATAAACGCTTAGGATATGAAACCCGGGTTAACAGGGTGACCGAGGGGTCAGCGTCCATTTCATGGGGTTTTGAGCAATAATCGGAGAAGCAGGCTTAAATGGTCATTTCAGTTGAATTAACAAACATATTCACTCATTTATCCCCATCTAACCTCTGAGATGTTTCTAGAGCAAATCTGAAAGCATTTCTGTTACTAAAGCTTGCAATGATCACACTGAAAGGCAGTGTTTCTGAGACATAAGATTTATTAAATTATCACATGGTAATGGTAAATAAATGGCCTGTATTTATTATAGTTCCGTCTAGAGTCCCCCAAGGCACTTTACAACACAATCAGTAATTCACCCATGCACAGACACATTGACACGCTGATGGTGATGAGCTACAATGTAACCACAGCTTCCCTGGGGTGCGCTGACAGAGATGAGGCTGCACAGACATTCATTAATAGCTAAGCAAGCAGCTAGCTTAGCAATTACAGGAAGAAACAGCTACCTTATAAAAACCATCTGACAAACATCTGTAAAACAAATGCATTAACATTTGTTTATTGAATATACATAACACGGTGACATCTGCTGGTGGAGCTTATTAGACGGTGTCTGAAAATGCAATAAAATTCACAAAAGAAAACAACAACAGTGATGGTACGAGTATTTTGACCTGGCCTTAGGGCCTCTGTGGGAATTGACAGGCCGATTTTAAAACGCCCCCCCTCCCACCCCCCAAATAAAAATACATGATGCATGAAAAATAGCATAAACAGATAAAAGCAAACTAATAATAACCCATGCAAATCTAACAGGTATGCAGGGAAACCGAAGACTATATTATACAAAAACTTTATGGAATATATGGGGGCATCCAGTGAATGGTAATGTGATTTTACAGCACATCATCCTGAATCAGACCTACTGTATGTTAATTGTTAGAATGACTGATTTACTTAAAACACACAAACTAAAATATGTAAAACAAACATTATTTTGGGCAAACATCAGCAGTTGTCATTTTAACAATGAACAGCACAGATCTAGTAAGCACAGTATAAGTGTCTAATGACTAATATTCAAACACTTTCAGTTGTTGTACAAAACTGAGTGATAAAATTCTATTAAGATGAGTCAAAGAAAAAATATGTAATCTCAATATTTATGTATATTACTTAATATTGGGGGGGGGGGTGTATTTGCAAGAATCTGGCTCTATGATATATATCACAAAAACAAGGGAGACGATATCATATGTTGTGATCTTAAAAGCCGATCGATATTTGTAATTTTTAAGACGGAATTTAATCAAAAAACTCAGACACACTTTCGAGACACATCCAGTGTTATCGCGAGATCTTAATGTTCTGTCATAATGGAAAAAGAAATTGCTGCCACCTAGCAGTGGGAATTTGAATTGCATCAAAAAAAAGAAAACCAGTAAATGGTTGCATGTAAATTCCCTATAAAATAATTAATACACTGTTTTTAAACATTAATGAATCAGTATCATAGCATGAAATATTGTGATATTTCACAGTATTTTTCTTCTTGCATCCCTACCTAATATGCAGTATTATAAAATATGATGGAAACAACAAATCTGTCTGTTACGACCCTGTGGTTCATTTTGTGGCTAATCATGGCAGTGTGCCCCACACCTGTCTGACTGGGGTGATGTGGAACACCTGAGGACCTGCTGTGATCTCACCTCTCTCTCTCTCTCTATGCTCTCCCCACAGGTGCTGCCACATTTGTGTTTTCACTTTCTTGTTTTAACCACTGTTGTTTACAGGTTACTTTCAAGTCTGATAAAAAACAAACAACAGTGGTTTGTAAAATTAGCAGAGAATCGTTAAAAACCAAGTCTGGTAACACAACTTACTTGTTTTATCATAAAGTAATGACATAAAATGGTCAGGGCTGCACTTAAAATATATTTTCTACATTTTTTATAAAGCTCTCAATAATTATTGACATAGATCAATATGATTTATTTATCGATAAGCTTTTTTTCTATATTCCTGCATTTTCATCTTTAGAATACTGACACGAGGCCACTAATCAAATCAGATAAAGATTTTTTTCTTTCAATAACCACACTGTAATCAGAGGAGTTGCCCTTTGCTGGCCATCATCAACGCTGCATGTTTAAAGCCTTATCTTCGCTCATCAGATCTGGCAAAGCGTCATTAACTGATTGAATGAGTGTAAATTAGGATTAATAATAGTTTCTCCACACACACAGTAGAACTGCACCTAACGCTATTCTCTCCACTGACAACATTAATCACTGTTCTTAAAAAGGTCTAATTACTTATATAGAAGAGCAGTGGGCCTGTTTCATACCTGGATATCAGTGTGTGTGTGTGTGTGTGTGTGTGTGTGTGTGTGTGTGTGTGTGGATGACTGCAGATATAAGGAAGGTGTGTTTGCCACAAAGTATGAGGTAAGTTCCTCTGTGTATCTCCCTTCTTTTGTCCGTCACCCTCATGGGAGGCCCTGTTGGTTTAGCTGCTAAGCTTTCTCTGAAAAAACACAGATGATGATCAGATAGAGAAGTTACAACAGGAAACACTGAAAGAAAACAAAATGTTTTTAAATGTTTCTTTACTTGTCTTTATAGCAGGAAGGAATATTAGCCACTATTTCAAACAATTACCATGTCAGTGTCTATTTCCTTATGGTTAAAGGTGGTGAAGTTATACATTTTTGTTTTGTTTGTGATTCTTTTGTTTCTTGTTTTGTTTTGATGAGTCAGCATGTCTCCCGGATTTAAAGGTTTTGTTTACTGTGTAAATCAGATTTGTGAAGGCACTCTTAACACACTGATTCCTAAACGAGACACCATTAAGACACGGAGCGACTCAGGATTAACAAGTTTAGCTTTTAAGGAGCATCGAGAAATGCTTGCTGGGCATTTCTCTGCTCAACAGCTTTGAATGAGTAAAAAAAACAAAAAACAGATTTGATTGATCAAATGTGAGCCCAACTTCTAGAGGGTAAAACAGTGAGGAGCTATAGGGGGTGGGGTGAGATCATTAACAACTTCCTGAGGTTGTTTAACCACTGCTCATTTTATTGGACATGAATAAAAATAAAAATAATTCCATATAATGTTTTTCATTTTACATATTCCAATAATAAATGAGTGAATCTGGAAGAGGATGTAAGCACAGAAACACTTCTAATTGTTGAGAATGAATAATTAGATGGATACATTTCTCCAGTTATTTTTAAAACAGGAGTTAGACAACCCAAGTTCACAGAAATACAGAAAAGGGATACTATGCAGTTTTGGCTTGCTTTTAGCACCCCCTAGTCTTCCGTTAGTGAAACCAAAAGTGAAAATTGTCTCCTCGCTGTGCGTTAGTCTTTTTAGCACCTTAATCTAACTGCTGAAATGTCTCCCCAGCCTTCATTAGTGTCTACAGGAGCGGTTCATCACTAAATCAAACAAATCAGCTGTGTTCATGATCTAAAACATGCAGGAAACATGCTGGAAGCAGACTGCAGTGCCAGGCATGTCAGCTCCAACAGGACGCGGCCTGCCACTCTGAAGTTGCAAGCGCGATATTCTGGCCACAGAGGGCGGTGGGGGTCTGTGTGACATTTCATTAACATTAAAATATGAAAAAGCTGCATAGTATGGCTTTAAAGGAGCATTTCAGTTTCTGCAACTTTGAACGGATGTTCCTATACTAAGATGTAAAACTTCAAAAGAAAAAGTTGTTACATCCCAATTAGGTCAGTCACAGGGAGAAAAAGAAAACATACAATAATATGGTTTTCATTTAAATGAGATGAGATTCTGAGATGAACTATGTGTGTGATGGTTGCATATTAAGACATGAAAACAGAGACTGGTTGTTTTTGGAGGAATTGTGTTTCTTACTATTAAGGTTCTGCTGAATTGGCTAATCAAGCCATAGAGGGATTTTATCTTTAACAAGACAATTAAACTGTCATCTGCCACTCTCCTGAAGCCAAAGGTAACAGGTGTTGAGGAAAAGTTTTAAAAACTTTATTTATCAGGGCTCCTTCACACAAATATGTGGCTCATTTTTAACCGGTGTGTGAATGTCTACTGTAAGGCAGCTCAGTTATCTTTTCCTATTATAACCTGATGGGTTGGTCATTACAAACTTTCAGGCAGAAAATTAATGGACACGTGAGGCAGCCTCTCTGCTAGCTTTTCACTTGTTTTTCTTACTTTGCAGCACCACAAAGAGAGGGATGAGACGGTGCAGGTGTGTTTGGGATATATAGGGACAAAATATATGGAAATGAGAGAGAGAGAGAGAGAGAGAGAGAGAGAGAGAGAGAGAGAGAGAGAATTGGGCGACAGAGTGAGCGAGACATTACCAGAGTGTGTGAACATGCCTGTGAACC